>SNQJ01S0110155.1:29221-45146 GCA_010110895.2 Picea sitchensis
TATGTAAGGTGATATCATTCCCTCTCTAAGAAATATGATGTTTTTACCATTCTGAGGAACAAACTAGTGTGTCCCATCAAGTGAGAGGTATCCACCTGTCAAAGCCTACCAATATCTTCCTAAGATGATTGATTGAATTCTTACTGGCATATTAATTACCTAAATATTAAGGCTTGTCCTTATTTCAGGGTGTGCGCACAAAACCGAGGTCATGTCTTTGATTTCACCTATGGTCGTTTGTTGTAGACTATTATAAGAGAACATGCTTCTTGCATTTTCATTTGTACAAGATAGGCCTAACTCTTCCATAATAATATTCGACATTACACTTTTTCCCGAACCACCGTCAATGAGGCAACAATGGGCGATCTTATCCATTATATTTACAGAAATATAAAAGGGGGGATTTTTTATAGGGTATCTAAATTTATGTACACCTACTTTATTTACAGATGAATCCTCTTCATTTCAGATAGGTTGGCTACAATGGAAGATTTTCTTTCCATAAATTCTTTTAGATGCCTCTGTAGTCCAGGGATGACAACCATGTCCAGAAGGGTTGCATCTACTTTGATGTTGGCCAACTGATTTAGAATATTGTATTTGCAAGAGGGGAGAGGGGAGGTAGTTCCTTGACTGTCAGGAAACTTAGGAACCTGGAAAGTAGCAGCTGGTGAGGATGAGCTCGGGATAGAATAATTGTTGGGAGGATCATATTTTCCTTTGGGAGTGCAGGATTTCTTCCTAGTATTCATGATCATGACATCTTCTGGCTCTTTAAAATCTAGGAAAACAATGGTAGTTTCCGGTATTTTACCAAATATCTTATCTTTGACACTCTTCTTTAACTCACATGTGGTTTCCTCTAGGTGTTCCTCACAAAATTTACACCAACTACGAGGCATGATAGCTTTAGCCTGAAAATTATTTTCATTTGAATTTCTAAAGGGGGGTGAAAAAGAGGATGAAGTTGTAGGGGTGAGAAGGGAGACATTTCCCTTTCACTCATACACTATCATATGCTTATTCATGTCTTGTAAAATATGTAAGAGGGCGTACATTCTTTCTGTTTTACTGATTCTCCTTGAGGAAGACCTGTTCTTTCAAGCTGTTCTTCATGCTCTAAACAAGTATGCAGAGAGAAACCGAGGTTATCAATGGATTTTTACTCAAGCCTATGATGGTAGGGGGAGGGTAATGAATTATAATAATGGATGAAAGTGGCTTGGTTCTGAGGTCGAATGAGTTCATGGATTTTATTGTATAACTTGGTAAAACACAAGTTGAAGGACTTGATCATCTCACCATCCTTATAAGAGATGTTATTGTACTCCCGTAACTACTCAGCTGGGATTTTAGATTTCCCATAGGTGGATTTGAACCAATAGAATAACTCCTCCCAAGTAAACAAAATCTTAGGAGGAAGGTGAAAGAAATCAGCCATAGCCTTTCCTTCCAAGGAATTGACAAATAAGTGTATGCAAGTATTGTTGTCATTGGCTCTTATGTTGTGACAGGCATTAGAAAATACCACTGGGTGTTCATTTTTGGTGACAATGTTATTCCTTGAAAACCTAGGAGGATTCTCTTTGAATTTAGGAAGTGGACGAGTAACAAGTGCTAGGTTAAGAGGAGAGGAAACATGCCACAGTGTGGTTGAAGCATCTTCCTCAAATTGAAAAAGCCCATACTTAATGACTTTGGTGGGGTTTGTGGTAGATTGGACAGGGACTTGGTGACTATATAACCTACCAATCACCGACGAAGAAGAATACTGAGAGGAGGAAGCACTTCCAGTACCACCATATCCACCACTAGATTCCATCTTGTGGATGATAGGTAAGGGAGAGAAAGACGAACTGGATGAATCAAACGAGGTTCTCCTTAGAGCACTTTGTTGGGTTGATAACACAACATTCTTTCTTCCTATTTCAACAATAGGATTAATTTTAGGTGATAAGCCTCTTCTTCTCCTTGAAACACGAGGGTCTAAGGACATGAAAAGAAGGTCAAAGATGAAGGAAAAAGAAGGTTATGGCTGATTTCTAGGATGTCTACATCTAGGTTCCCAAAGTTCTTGGGCACTTATGTCTTGTTCAATTTCTTCCCATGAACGATTAAGCTTAGCCCGAGTATTAGCAGTGTCTAAAATGGTGTTAAACAAATTTAAAGCAATGTTAGTCTGATCTTGAAGACCAGACTCAATACTGGGCTGCCTTGCAATAGGTACAGTTATTAAAAAAAATAAAACAGTCAAAAAATCAATATCAGAAAAATAGATGTGTTTGATGATAATCAAGGATAAAAATCAACAAGAGAGATATTGAAGATCTCCCCAGTATGGTCGCCAAATAAATGTTGAGCAAAATATATGAAATGATCTTACTCAAGCATTTTCAGATTTTACTGTGGCTAAAGCAAGATAGACAGGAATATCACCCTATGTTTATAGCCATAAAAAATTGTTTCCTAATCCACAAGTATTGGTTACAAGTGAATAGGCTGATTTTTTTATAAATAAAAGTTTGCTGAAAAATTCAATATTTATGTAATTTTTTGAATATAACAGATACAAAAATAAATGTAGAGACAGAGGTAAGAAAACAACAAGTCAATAATCAACACATATGAGACATAAAGCAATCGTTTATTCCATTCCAATTTATCAAAATAATTGTTCTCTTTACAAAATTCCATGAGGAAGTTTGGACCAAAGCCAAACTTAGATGTCCCCAATGAAAACCATACAAAAGGACTTCCGACAGAAAGTAAAAAAATGAAATTTAAAAGTTGGATCATCTTGCCACAGAGTGGTTCCCACTCGACTCTGCACAATAGCCTTTATCAGTCATGAAATTTAATTCGCAAATAGTAAAGTCTACACAGACTATCAAAGATAGATCAAAACCTCTAAAACACAAGTGTCTGAATGATGTAATTCAGCCCTGAATCTTGTTGTCTACAATAGGACCCTGCTATCATAAAAGAGAATTAGGCTTTCAATGAATTAAAGAATGAATGAAAACTGAATTATCTCAATAAAACTCAAGAGCAAATCTTAGTATGCTTCTCCTTCTATTCTCCTCATGTTCCTCCTTTTCATTTTTCCTTTAAGCAATCAGAATTAGTTGAAGTAGTTAAACTACCTCTTTAGTTAAGTTAACTAAAACTCAACCAAATTTTTAGTTAAGGGGGAAAGGTAGTAAAATCATAATAAGGGATTTTAATAAATAATAACTAGTAGGTGAGACCCCTTGTGACTCCCTTCAGTTATTTAACAAGCATAGAAAAACTAGTTAATCAATCAAACACATCCCTCCTTGTGGCTCCCATCATCACTCTCATAATTTGACAATTTATATCAATGATAATTGAAATTATATCAAAAAATATATTATCCATATATCCAAAAATAGTGTGATGTCCAAAATTTCAGAAGTCAACTATTCTCAACAATCAATAAATAAAAACACTTAAAACCCATATTTTCCACTCTGGGAGGCAATCTTCCCCTTGTTGTTGTTGTCACCCTTTGATTTCTCTGAATTTTCCTTAGGATGTGTGGAGCCTTTAAGCCTAATCTCACTAATAACCTAAGAGAAATCATCTCTCAAATGCATGTGGGATGACAAACATTTGCCAGAGTCATTTGAGGGAGAGGAGGGGGCAACAACAAATTTCCCTTTGTTAGGAGCATGGTGGGCCTCGAATTTTAAAATTTTGCCTGCATGGGAAGATTGTACTGGTGAGTGGCTAGGGGAAACTTGGACAATTTTATTAACAGGTGGACAAGCAGGTAGAGACAAGTTAGGCTAGCCATGATGTTGGGAGATTGTTGGGTGGACAATCTCTTGCCATCTGTCATTTTTAGGGACTTCAGGTTGTAATGAGACATGGGGGGGCACTGGGATGCTAGGGACATGTGGGGATTGGAAGGGAGGAATTTTTGGCCTAGGTTGGACCACTCCTTGTCCAATCCAGTTAAAAAATCTAGCTTGAAATAGATGGCGTAACTCTTGCGATTCTGCATCAAAATGTATAGAAAACCTTGGCCTTCTAGCGCCCCTGTTCTAATTTCCTCTTCCTCTGTTACCCTAGCCATGGCTACCTCTGGTGAAAAAACTCATTCCTGTATGAATTATTGATTAGCAACTAGTTTCTTCAACAACCATAAATGACATCTCTTTAAATATGAAACAAAGTTTGGCTCAGTAATAGATCAGACTCATGCAATCCAATCCATACAAATCATTTAATACTTGTTCTATGAGCAGGGGGTGAATAAGGGTTCTGGGATATGTGAGGGATTGTATTGAGCGAAAAGTGTTAAAATGAAGGGGGGTAGATCATGATTACTGCTCAACAAATCATCAAACAATCAACTGTATCATAAATCAAAAGAATATATCACTGTAACTCATCCCTGTGCCATCCTTTAATTGTTATAATACAGAGTTTAACCTAACTATAATTTAATTTTAAGAACATGGAGTGGATAGTGAATATGGGAAGGTGAGGGAACTTGTAATGTGTGAAAATGTGAGAGAATGGTAGGGAAAAAATGAATATTGTTCATAAAACAAATCAAGTAATCCATAAAAACAACTTTGTATTCAATACAAGAAATACCAATTGATCCAAAAAGGATCTAGAGAAGGCTAAGAACAACTCAGAATGCATAGAATAAAATCAAAACACGTAGAATGGCTTTAGCAGACAATAAAAGAGAAAAAATTCAAAGTTCCTAAAACTCAGTTAAAAGTGCATGATCACGTAGAGCGTGTCAGAAGATTTCTATTGACGCAAATGACTTGTCAAACAGAGTTACAGAGCAAAAGTTATAAGCGGTCAAAGTTCAATCAAACTTGGTCAAAAGTCAAAACGTCAAAGTGACACGTGGCACCACAACAAGGGTGACACATGGCACATCCGTATAGATGAGTTGGGAAGATGACATGGAAAAAGGATCGAAGACATGTGGGCAAGTTAGGTGATGACACATGTCCTTTTCATGGGAAAATTAGATTGTGACAAGTGGCAGTTTTGTGGACAAATTATATGGTGCCATGTGGCCCAATCATGGGATGCCATGTGGCACCCCTCCAATGGTTGGTATGACCAAAATTTTATGACTCCACTGGAGTTGAAATCATGACCTCTCACTAGCCCAAAGGCCCCACAAATCCGTGCTACCACTACACCACACTATGTTGCTTGTAAGCAATATGGTTCGAATTTTATTTAAATTTAATATTTTATATGGGCACCAAAGGAAAGGGGCTAGGTCTTAGACCCAACCCCTAATTACATGTATTGTCCTATATGACCATAGTTTTCTACCCTCTTAGGGGATTATTCCAATCTGCCACCAAAATTAGCATATTCCGCCAACTATCCATCATTTATAGCATATGCTAAACCGTCCAACAATTTAGCGTGTGCGCCCAATCACATACTAAAAGGGGAGCCAATAGGATTCGATCTCGAGACCTCCGCCTAACCGCACCCTAAACTTAGCCACTCTAACCAACATGCCAACCATCACACTTAATGCTAACCACTCACAAAATTGTATAAGAAGGGTGTTCGAGCAGAGTTCAAAACACATACACACAGAGCACGAGAGTGGAGAATTGAGTGCGCTCGTAGCAATGGCAAACAAACTAAGGAAAGGGTGCCTCTTAGGCTAGAAAGTGTCTGACCCGGATCAAGGTGTGGAGACAATCATTTTTAGGTAAAATGACACCATGAATGTAGTGGTGGTGTTATTTTTTTGATCTGAGCAAAGCATTTGTAGCTTAACTTTAGAATGAGGTATACTTATGTATTTTGCCCAATTCTTTTGTGGAAATAATAAAAAGGCCTAACCATTTGAGAGGACGACCCAGAGATGCAGTCCACCAGGGACGGACTCCGTTATCAAGTTATTTGTGTTCATATTGCATGGTTATGTCTCTTTCTTTTTGAGGTTTTTCTTCTTTATGGTGTACTTTAGTTTATTCTTATTTAATACAATTCTTTAATAAGCCACCTGACGAAAAGATCCCGGATCATGTTGGTATCAGAGAAGTCATCTTTGACTTGAATTGTTGAGTATGAATGCTTACTAGGGCCAAGCATAAGTAGGGTGAAGGAACTCTTAAGACTTTCAATCCCGAAGTTGGTCGTGCATCCCAAAGGAAGAAGATGGCAGAAGAGGACAAGTGTGATGAACAAGAGAAAAACTTTCACATGGTATTTTATCGCATGTCAGAATTGGTCGAACGAATGTATGGAGATTATGAGAATAGGATGAAGAAGAAAGGGAAGAAAAAGGAAGCACATGAAGATGATGACGCTTCGGTAAACCAAGGGGTTGGAGGAGATCCTCTTGAGCCTCCATCTTGCCTTCAAGTTCTAGTTCTTCTTCCTCTGAGAATTCTCATCACTCCTAACATTCTAACCACAAAGCCTCTTTTAAGAAACCATTACTAAAGCTTGATGTAAAGTTTGCTTTACCCATGTTTAATGGATATGATAATCTTGAAAAGTTAGACAATTGGATCCGACAAGTTGAAGTATATTGTCGTGTTCAACATATTGACAAAGAGGAAGTTAAAGTGCAACTGGCTTCTCTTCAGTTGGAAGGCACCACTCTCATATGGTGGGAGAGCAAGCTATAGGACAAAAGTAAGTGTGGTAAGCTTCTTTCCTCATGGTTGGAATTTAAAATAGAGATAAGGAAGCAGTTCTATCCATTAGGGTATTTACATAACGCGATGATGAAATGGAAAACTTTGAGACAGCGTAAAGGTCAGACTGTACAAAGTTTTATAGAAGAATTTAGGAAGAAATATATAGCATTAAACATTCCTTTAGATTCTTATGAAACTTTAATGAAGTATATTGGTGCACTTCATAATTATATTCTTCATACTTTGATCTTGTTTAACCCCACTAGTCTTGACGAAGTTTGTGTCTAAGCCACTCACCTTGAGAATAGGGGGAAACATGTTCAAGACGATCCCACAAAGAAACCTTCCAATTTCCCACAAAATACTTTCAAGAAGTTTAAAAGGAAGGAAAATAATACCATTGTAGTAATGAGAAAAGGAGGAAAACCATCTTCCACTCATTGCAAGAAGAGTGATCACGATTAAGAACACTGTTGGAAACTACATCCAGAAAAGAAACCGAAACAATTCGGTGGAAAGGGGAAGACAAATATTGTTGCTACAATGCAACAAGATCTTGGTTCCGAATCAGAGATGAAGGAAAGATCACAGTGGCTCAAGTACAAGGTAAATATTCTCTTCATATTAGTTCAAGTTCTAGAGATGAATCTCATATTGATGAACGAAAGAGGAATGAGTTATTTCATAATGAGTTGTATCTAAGCATACTAAGATAGATACATTATTTGATCTAGGTTCCCAGGTAAACTTAATATCTGAAGAACTTTTCAAGAAGATGGGTCTTGTAACGAAACCACATCCAAAGCCTTACCCTCTTGGTTGGGTATGTGATAAAGAAAAACTTAATGTCACCAAACAATGTAGGGTCAGATTTTATATTGCTTCAAAGTTGATTGATGAAGTATATTTGGATGTTGTAACGCTTGATATATGTGGCATAGTGTTGAGGAGTCCTTATCTTTATAATAGAAAACCAATCTTCTTTCTTCATGAGAACAAATACCACCTTACCAAAGGGGAGTGGAATATATTGTTAGAGTTCATAGCATGAGGGTAAATACAACACTTATTAGTGCAGGGAAAATGAAAAGACTCATAACAACTAATAAGAGATATGTACTCATGGTCGTCAAAGAGAAATATGTTGGGACATCCGACACTTTCTAAGGGTGTGATCCATCTCATAAAAATGAATTAATTGAAACTTTTTCTAAGTATGATGACATTTTTCAGGAACCAGATGGATTACCTCCTAAGAGGGAAATCCAACATGAGATACATCTTCAGCATGATTCTCCCCTTCCTAATGTGAGCATGTACATGATATCAATTGTGGAGATGACAGAGATCAAGAAGCAGGTACAGGGCTTATTGGATCAAGGGGTGATCAGGCCCAGTTCATCTCCTTGTGGTTCTGTTGATAGGCATAAATGACACACCGTCGACGGGAAGGTCAAATCTGGACCGGGGTTGTCTAAATAACCCAAGCCGTTTGGAATGAAATGACTTGATGGGTTTAATGGCTCCGTTGGCCAACTAAATTACTAGAAATGAAATAAATTAAACTAACCTATAAAACTATGATACTAATAATGCAAGTTCAATAATTTACAAACATCAAAAATATAAGTATGGATATGTGCATATGGTTTTGAACAATGTATATACAATTTGCAAGTTTTGTTGGATATCTTGCGAAATTGATGTTTTATAAACATAAAAAGGCAGAAACTACTAAATATTTGAGTGTATGATTCAAAGTGTTTTCTCCATGCAATCAACAACATAATCTTATATTTCCTGTAGATATCAAAACCGATTTAATATTCAGATAACAATACTAATTATTATTCAAAAGAGACTGGCTACAAAATCATAGATTATGTAGCTAGTATTATTATTAGCAAATGAAATCAAATGAAATCTACCTATTTTGATTTTTCATAACAGAATGGAATAAAATAAAATAAAAATCGTTTTACCATTAGAAATTAGCTAAATAAGGTTCTATCAATTCGGAATTTATAATCGCTTTGAAACTAGTTGTGTTTTTTATTATGATATTCTCAGACTTCTTGGATCTTTTTCTTTCCCTCTCTGTCTGTGCCTTCAAGTCAAAATTCTCTTGTTCTAATAGAGAATTTTGGGTGGCCAATCATTTCACTTGAGATTGTAAGAGTAGAATATCTCTATAATAATGCTCTATCCAGTCGAGACAACTATCACAGTGCATTGGGGTAATGACAGATCGACGTGGAACACAGTTGACAACGGGTGCTTCATTTTTAACTATGATTTGTTCCAGTTCATGACCAATACCTGAAAAAACATCTTTTCCCTTAAGACAAGGGGGTAAATTAGTCACGAAGTCAAACTATTCGACATGGGTAACAATAGCTTCCCTGGAACACTGATTTTATGGGTCTTCACGAGACAAAAAATTGTCTATCTCCCGATCTGAACACTGATCATAGATCTCGATAGGATCAATCGATATCAAATGATTACTCTTTTGATTTTTTAGTTTTCTAGAAATCAAATGACCAACATTCGTATTCCTGAAACTTAAATCCGTGCTCTGTGGTTTCTTTCCCTTACGGAAATTCTTCACAACAGGTTTATCATTATCATTTAAATTATAATCATTCATAGGTACAAGATGATGCTTTTCTTTTAATTTTGTAATTACTTGTTCCAAAGATATTCTAGGTGAAAACCTACATGGTAATTCCTTATCCACAAGGGTTTCATCAAGAACAGAAACTGGTTCAATGAATTCGGAGCCATCTATTAAATTGAAGATCTAGCTTTCAGTCACTGGTCTGTCCAAAATAGGGTTCACAACTAAATGAGGGATGACTGTATCTTCGACCAGGGTGAAGCCATTTCGGCTCATAAAGGTCTCCCAATTGTCACCTATTTTTGACAGGTGATAAACCAACAAGATTTTAACGAGTCCATGGTGAAACAAAATCGAATTGATACTCTGTTGCTTAAAGATCTTAGACATTTTGTAAAGACTCATTAATAGGTAAAAGGGCATATCCAACTCAAACCCTATGAAATTCATAAGCAACTAGATGTGGTACATAAAAACCAACCCATACCGGCCTTCACATGTAACAAATTGCTTCATAATTAAAAGGAGACTATGCCATCTAGGTTTTAGCAGAGAAATAGGAATACCTATTGTACAAAAACTCGTTTTGTGGGAAGCCATGAATAAAATCCATGGGACATATTCTATTTTAGTGTTCTTAATCCACCTCTCGCCTTTTAATGGAAGTCCTGTCACCCTGCTCATTAAATCCTTTGTTAATTCCAACTATATATCCCCAACCTTGGCCCTGAAACTATTGAAATTCTGTGCAAAGGCTTGTGCAACTGAGAGGTTGTAGCCTTCGAACTTCTTGAGGAACACATCCCACCCATGAGTCTTCAGGTTGTCAATAACATCATCATGGATAGAAAATCTTGGCATCCATCCAGCTCGATATGAATCACAGGTGCCATTACCACTGTGACAAGGATACAACATATATCACAAGGGATAGGTTTAGGTTTCCAACGGACGAGCAAAAAAGACAGGTCTAATCGAAATGTAATGGAATGAAAATCGCAAAGTCAGAGGGCTATCACAACTCGGACAAGAGATTTAGGGAAAATTAAAACCAGAGGGTTCGTAAAACTCCAAACCATTTCTCATGGTGAGTTCCAAACCCTACAAAATACAAAACCCCATATGTATAATGAATGGTCTCATTAATGTTTTGGGCCAACAAGGTGAAACGAAAATGCAAGTACAACATGCGTGTACCAATTTACATGAAGGTTGATATGACTATTGAGTTTATGAAAACCATATCAAATGTTAAGCCAATGTTTAATGCATTCTACCATTTCAAAAATTAATTCAATCGATTAATTATAAAACCAATGAAGTCATGATACCCAGAATACTACAAAGATTTTGATAGTGGATGTATTAACAAGCTCATAAGAATTGAGTTAAAAGCATATATGAGTACCCTCAAAACAACATTTCTAAAGTAAAAGATATGAAATCAAGTCCAAGTTTTGTATTTAAATTCATGCTTATAGTCATGAATTTAAAACAAGACAAACGAAAAAATGTAAACGAAAACTCAATAAGTTAAGCTTAACCCAATCAYCATTTCRAAACTCATAAACATTTACAAATGAAAGGTGATGGCAGMTACAAAAAGMTAAAATTTMTCTGTGGGAACTTTGATTGTGATAAGAATCGAAAATAATTTGTTGCTACYAGCAATGGTGACATACTAGGYGAAGCAGTTATCTCCGCATCACTAGAAAATTCATGTTAGGATGACTCAGATAAAATGAATTTTTAGAAACAATTAACAACATGCCAAGCATTCTAATCATAACCTTAGATAATAACTCAATTTAGCATTAGATATATTCCTGTTCAAAAAATGTAATCTGGCATCTAACTTAGATTACGAGTGTAGTGATTGTTTATGTAGTTGACTTCAATATTGTCGACAAGGCCACTGCTGCCAGCAAGTGTTCATAGCCTCGACAAGGATGTCATTTAACCCACTCTAGTATCTCTATCCTATCCAAGAGTCATCCAATCATCATATGGGACATCTTGAAAAACATACTTGAGGACCTTCATAAACCCGACATTACTTCTCTTCCAGCAGGCCTGTTCAATACCCCGACAAAGTTGCATTCGTGCCATGCATGCATTTACCCATTGTCAACAGACATGTTCATCATCCTGGTGGGTTTACATACACTTCCCACACATTTCTTTTCTTTCAACCCCCTAATTTCTTTTTATAAATTCCATTTGTTAATAATATTCAAGAGGGTAGGGTGATACTGAAAATCTTGGAGTTTAGCATAAAAATCTTGACCATTTAAAAATCATTTTACCTTTTTGATGGACTTCATCACATCTTGGACACTTATATTTATGTTAGGAAACCATCTCGAGGATCGGAAGATACAACTAAGTTGTTTTCCTTAAAAACAGAGAAAAAGTTAGAATTTTATTAGTAACACTCATGCCTACTTGTAATTCCAAGGAGAAATCATAAACATTGATTGGAGAAGAAAATTACTTCTGTTGATCCGAGTTCTAGCATTTACTGCTCAAATGCTTGGGAAATTATAAACCACTTCTGATGAATGAGAATTTTGGTTCCCTTCCACAAATGAGATGGTGACACAAACATAATTATTTAGTAAAAAAATTATAATCAAGCAAAATGAAAAGAACCAAAAAAAAAACATCAAAAATATTTACAAAAGAGTGGAACATAAATCATCAGGTGAAATACTTCTTGAGGGCCTAGCCATTCACTGGAAAAGTGCCTAGTTGTCCCTCCAAATTATGTAGATGGAAAGAGATGGGACCCAATTTTTCCGAAATTACAAATGGTCCCAGCCATAGGTTTTGGAGCTTGGTATGTTCCCCCTTACCCTTGTGGTCTTTATCCCACTTGAGAACCAGATCTCTGACATCAAAATTCATGTCTGAAGATGAATTTGAATCAAACTAGTTTTTTACAACTTGTTGGTGCTGATCCGATTTTTTCTTTGCTTGAGTTCTCACCTCCTCTAATTTTAATAAGGCATTAATTCGATTTTCTAGAGGGGGACACTCCTCTTCTTGAACTTTCTGTGACAACTGCAGAGAAGGAAGTAAGACATGCGGGGGGAGAATAGCTTCTCTTCTGTATACGAGGAAGAAAGGGGAATTACCAACAAAATATTTTGGTGTTACCCTATCATCCTAGAGTGCATTATACAGTGTGTTGTGCCAGTTCTTGTGATTTTCTGAAACTATCCTTTTAATAACCTTGATTAAATTTTTGTTTGTTGATTTTTCTAGACCATTTTCTTGAGGGTAGTAGCTTGAAGAATACTCCAGTTTAATCCATTTTTCCAAAGAAAAAATGTTCATGTCAAGGGACGAAAAGTAAGGGGCATTATAAAAAACCAGACATTTGGGAATGCCGAATCGAGTGATGATATGGGAGTTAAGGAAAGATACTACCTGAAGTGTGTTCACCACTTTCAAAGGTACAACTTCAAACCATCTAGTAAAATAATAAATTGTTTTAAGGATATACTTGTGCTGTTGCGAAGAAGAAGGATTAATTGGTCCTATGATGTCAAGGCCCCATTGCTGAAAAGGTGAATCTACAGTAATAGGCTGCAAAGGGAATGTTGCCTTTTTCACCCATCTTGCAGCCTTTTGGTAGATTATGCATTTATGACACAACATATGGGCATATTTAAACAAGGTAGGCCAATAGTACCTGACTGTTAACACTTTGTGGGAAGTGGTATCTCCACTGAAGTGACCACCGGCTTCACCTGCATGCAATTCAGACAACACTTTTTCTGACTCTTCCTTTTCTAAACAATGTAGAAGAACACCATCAAAGTTTTTTCAAAATAATACATCATTTATTAACTGGAAAGATGTAGATTTGAGCCTAAGTGATCTTCTGTTTTTAGGATCAAGATTTCGGGGAGCCGATTGAAGGGTGTTATATATGCACTAAAAACACAGTAAAACCCTCAATTAAATTATCAACCCGGGGTAAGTAAACTTAGAGTTGTAGAAAAATATATGCCAAAGGTAGAAGGGATGGTAGGAGTATAGTCTAACTAATAAAAACAACTATCTAAGGCTAATCTACTCAAGCAAACCTATCTAATTAGCAAACCCGACTAAGCAACTTGAAACTAGGTAACCTAAGTACTTTTGGGCCAAGGATCGATGGATAGTTCCTAAGAAAGCAAGTAAAACCCTATGTAAAGAAAACTAATTCAACAATAAGAAATAAACAACTATTTAAGCATAACAATAAGCAAATAACCAAAGAAAACTATTTTAACTTGCCAACCTACATTCAATGAGAAACTATCCTATGAAAGCAAGTAAATAAACAAGTAAGCAAAGTCTCCTATCTAACCTATTAAAGCCATATTAAAGCCAATATACAAGCAAGCAAAGACACCTAACTAACCTACTAAAGAAAAAGACAAGTAAGCAAAGGCACCTAACTAACCTACTAAAGAAAAAGACAAGTAAGAAAAAACAACTAAATACTACAAGCAATCAAATTAAAACTTCTCATTGAACAACTATCTAGCCTAAGAGGCAAGTGAACTAAATGCCTAATGCAAAACTATTTCTAATGCGTGAAAGGAAATCTAAATGCTCAATGCAATGCATGAAAGGAAGTCTATTTTATTGAAAGCAAGAAAGGCTACCACTAATTATTAATCTATGACAAACAAACTACTATCTAATCTATCAAAGTAAAGTCTATCTACCCTACAACAACAAATAAAACCTCATTCTAATCTATGAAAACAAGTAACTATCTCTTCTAATCTACAAAGAAAGAAACTATCTTTAGTCTATGAAACACTCAAATGTAATGTTGGTGGTTGTGTGAATGTTAAATACCCTGCATATTCCTATATTAACCATCAACAACATAACGAGATCATCATTATACTTCTATTCTACATATGCAAAATTAGATTCAACCATTAACTAAGAAATATAACTGCAATTTAATTCTAGGAAAGGAAATTACATAAATGAAACTATACTACATCTATTCTAACAATTCAAACTGCAATAAAGAAATGCTTAAAAACACAAATTAAAAGTAAACTAACAATTATATTAACCAACAACAAGCTAAGACAATTCTACATAAAAATGAAATAGGCAAGCTATAATTAAAGACTGAAATTGATCCTATCCATCCATCAAATCCTTGTCAAAGAAAGCTCAATTAAAAACTCTGTTCTTTTCTAATTAAAACTCTGTTTTAAATTGGATTCTAAAATCACAAATAAAAGCACAATCTACTATCTAATTACACATGGGGTTAGTCTAGGGATTTGAAAATCCATTCCTAATCTACGATATTAATGCATTCTAACACACTCTGTCATTCTAACCTGCAAAAGGGAATCAAAACAATTTAAACTACACCAACAAACTAATTAATAAACTGATAATGCATGTACAGGAAATAAAGAGACAAATAAATCATAAAATTCATGAACAACACACAGAGAGTTACCAGACTGTTGGTGGCCCCCCCAGGAAGTCATGGTCACTCTCTAAAATCACACCACGAACTCAACAGGTCGAATTGACCATAAAAACCCAAAAACGCAGTTCTTGCATAATCTGGCAATGTAAAAACTCAAAACAGAGAAAAAATAAATTTGTCTCTAATACATTGGCTCTTCTACTTGGTTAACAATCTTTTGATCATCCTAGTGGTATTGATAATGTTTACATGCCAAGTGGTCGACCACAGGAGGTTTGAACCACTTCTAAAATTGGTAAATTTCATTAATGGTGCCCTAACTGCTGAAACAAAGCGAGCCAATAATCGCCCTCTTTGAACAACTGAAACTAAGTTGTCTGGAGCTCAATAGTTGTAGGGGACAATTATGAACAAAACCCACGTGCCTGATTTTCCCATCACTGGATGCTAATACCATAACCGCCAAGTCACCCTACGTTTTTGTGCAGGAAGAAGTGTTGGATGGAGTGCCAGATCAAGTGCCGGAACGAGTACTGGAAGGAGTGCCGGATCAAGTACCGAAACTAGAAACGTAGTGCATTTTTGTCCTGTAACACCATAAAAACTTGAATTAGCTCTTGGAAATCATAAACCATGATGAATTATACTTGATACAATCATTAAACATGAATTATACGTACCTTGTGCCGATCATACCATTTTATCATGAAATTCTTCAAAAATCTCCTTTAAAATATGAAAAGCACATATGTACATGCGGAAAAAGTGTATAATAACCATCATAAAAGTGATCATATCTCGAGCCCACCATTACCCCCACACCTAATATTTTTCAGGTCCCACTGCAAACAAAAAGAAATTTCCCTTTATGACTAACTTATGAAAAATGGGGTGGATTAGCTTTAGAAGCTTCTCCCTCTTGCCTGGGGGATTTTGACTTAGTATTTTTGTGGTGTTTTATTTGCATCTAGAGACTATTATTGGGGGCAGTAATATCATCAACCTAGCACTATAGATAATTCATCTTGGCTTGTAGGACAACGTTATGATGGTGTAAATGACAAGTCAATGTTTCATGCTCTCTAAGTTTGAACTGGAGGGTTTGGAGTTTTTGGAGGCTGCTGATGAAATGTGAGGAAGCATTGAGATGTATATTATACCCTTGAT
>SNQJ01S0110156.1:15122-41970 GCA_010110895.2 Picea sitchensis
TTCTCCTGCCATGGGAGGTTGCTTGGGCATGCGAGAGCTTCTATCCTCAAGAGAAACAAGCTCGAGACCCAACTCTTTGTACTCCGACCTCGTTGGGGACATGCATTAAGACGACAAGGAGAAGACCGCTTTGATACCACTGATCCAGATTTTATGAGAAGAAAGAAATGAATATAGATTATTAACAGGTTCTTAACACAAAATAACATAGATACAGTAAAACTGGTTTTCTATTCAATAACGAAATAAGCTGAAACTGTAAAATGCAGCGGAAACAAGCTTGCTGGAATGGTGGCGGCTTATCTCTGAGAAGAGATGTGATGGCAGCGCACATTCGCAAGAAGAAGGTTACAATGAGGCTCTGAAGGCCTTTTTACAATAAGAAAGAATTCCAAAAACCCTAGACATCCAAAAACCTAACCCTAGGAGATGAAACGCCAAAAGTCATGTGGGCCCCGTTTGGGTAAGCTAGTACATCAACTTCCCGGGGTCGTAACTTTTGCATACGATCTTTGTTTTAGGCATGTGATAGCCCGTTGGAAAGGTATCACCGAGGAGATTCATTTTGGGGGCTCAATCATACCTTCAGCTATCATTGAGGAGCTCAATACCGAAAAACCTTCATTTAGGCCCTCAAAATGGCCCCGGAAGTAAAAACTGCTAAAAATAGTAAATTGCCAAAAATGTCAAAAAACTATTTTGAGCCAGTTGGAAAAGGTGGATGGCCACCGATATCCATCTAGATCACATCTTCCTGAAATCAGAAAGAAATTATTAGATTAAGAGATTTGAGTGAATGAATTTTAAAAACAAAAAATAAAGATTTCATGTAAATTTATGTAGCCCCATTCCAAAAAAAAAACCATTTAATAGAATAATTAAATAACACCGTAAAAAATATTTTGATGTACAATAACGCAATAATTAAACAACACCGTAAAATATATTTTGATGTACAATAACGCAGGGAAAATTCTAACACCGTCTTGACTTACATATGATGTATATCATCTTTCAACCCTGTATTGGGCTTATCACGGTGATATTCTGAAGTTATGATGAAATCCATTATACAGTTAAAAATTGGATGGTGTTCAGCATTTTATTTTATTATTTTTATTCTTCTATTTTTCTTTTCTCTTTTTCATTTTTTTCATTTTTTCAATTTTTTTTTTTTTAGTATCTTCTTATTTCAATGTTGTAGTAGGTGGATTATAAACCGTCGAATTCTGAGTTGAAATTTAGATCCAACCATTTATAATCCACCTGTCGTAGCATTCAATACTACTTAACAAACTTGATATTTCTCATCATCACTGTTACCCATATAACAAAACGCGGCCCATTTCTTTTTCTTTAAAGTTGTCGTCTATGTCCTTAAAGTGGAACGAATCAGAAAAAGAGTAAAGCAATTTCTTTTTCACGGGTTCATCATCTCAGACCGAATGCTTCCACAAAATCATTCTAGTTTGTTAGTGGGACTGCAGAGTAATATTCTGGTGGAGGGGGGTCCCTTGTCCCACAAACAAGGGGGTCTCATACACCAATTTAATGTGTTGGCTTGACCGTGACCTTAAAAATAAATTATTATTATTATTATAATATCATTGTCACCAGATTCCCTTTTTGTTTTTTAATATTCTATGTTACAGCTTCATAAATTCCACGTATGCACGCGATGCGTTTTTGGGACATCTTCTTCTTTATCCACTTAACAGAGCGTTGCCCCATCTCTTTACAGGTGTCGTTTATCTCTTTACAGTGGATCAGGAAAAGATCGACGCAATTTTGTTTCTTTTTCTCGTGGATCATCATCTTGAAGTGATTCCTTCCGCAATATCATTGTGCTTTTTCATTGGGACATCGATTATTCAGAAAAATGCATCACAGATGATTCTAGATGTCAGAAAAAGATCTTCCCCATTTACATGAACCTACATGAAATTCGATATTCGATCTTGCTGCGAGATTTTGAAAGTGGGTTGCGCCTTTCTTTCAAAAAAATCCCTGAATTTTGTGCTAGCCATATACCCCAGGCCACCAAAATAGGTAACGGCCACAAATATTTCACAGAAGGATTCAGGAAAAACTCGTGAAAACAATCAGAGATGGATTCTTTCCGCCAGAGAAGAGACATACCCAAACTTTGTTCAATTTCCTACTAAACCTGAATCGTGAAGGGGCATCGTACGAACAAATGAGTGATTGTTTCATCCCAGTTTTTGCATAAGTAGAAAAACCCAAGTCCATACTTCCCTCTTATTTGCAACCAGTCCCAAGTGAGAACCTTTCCTTGAAGGACGAGCCAGAAAAATAAGATGCTCTTTGGGGGTCTTTTATTTTCCATAGCTTTGTAAACGGCATTGGCTAAACGTTCTACCTTTTGGGTTTTCTAGCAGGAATTGATCGAAATACGGCGATGTAAATTTGGACAAAATCTATATTTTCTATTGTTTAAATTTCCTTTCTGAATGCATAAATGGATTCAGTGTGCTGAAAAACCCATGGAGTACTTGGATTATACAAATTTAGCCACTCAAATCTGTAGATCCAACCATTCATCACCAGATTTCAGGAAAAATCAAACGAAAAAGTTGGTCGAAAAACCCCCAAAAGGTAGAATTTGATATCCTAGATTGGCAGTGTAGGATCCCCCTAATTTTTTAAATTGCCACACCAATTCATCCTCATTCTTGGAGAGTCAAACATGAGCCATGATCAATCTTTGAATATACATCATCCATTCACGGTGCCATTGTGCATCCAAATTCATTGCTTCTACGGACTTCCATCCATGTTTACATATCATCAAAAGCTCCTAGTCTTCACATCTATTTAGTGTGCTTCGTCCTACCTCATGAAGACATGAGATAAACAAAAAAACAAAACCCCAATTAAACACAAGCAAGGGTGAAGGGGGTTTAGGAGGGGTGACTTGGTGGCAATATTTGTCCATTCATTCTCAAGGTGACTCTTTAACTTTATCATCACTACATATGGGATACATCCCTCATGTGGTCATGTCCGCTTTCAAAGAGGGTCATATACCAACAAACACCTGATCAAAGACCAGGTGGCCCCAAAACATCTCTGGGATCTTATCCACCAAGGATCAACCCGTGTCCCAGACATGGGTACCCTGGAACACGTCCAGGGGCCCGAGACATATCTAGGGACTTTAACTGCTTGGTCCTAGACCAAGAACCCCAATTATCTACTGGGAGCCCTCACAAGGGTCTTCACTGCTTGGTCCCAGACCAAGAACCCTAGTCATATACTAGGGGGCCTTACAAGGGTCTTTTTCCATGGCATTGACTGTTTGGTCCCAGACCAAATCCCCAGGAGTGCACTGGGGGTCCTAGATCTCAGTTAGGGTCTTTTTCATCCTCCTAGAGAATGGCTCTTACAACTACTTTAAAATTCAACACTCCCTCTCAGCAAGAGATGCATTCTCAATTACACCAAGCTTGTCACGGAAGTAAACAAACTTTGTCATAGACATTGCCTTCGTGAAAATATCTGTCGTATGTTCTGTTGTCGGAACATACTAAATGTTGAGAACGTTCTTCTGGACCATGTCCCAGACATAGTGGTATATCATCTCAATGTGTTTCGACCTATCGTGAAACACTGGATTCTCGGTGAGCTTTATACAACTCTGATTGTCACAATGAATGACTATGGGTTCAAGCTCTAAAATGAACAAGTCTGAAAATAGTTTCCTAAGCCATACTGCTTCTCTGTTAGCAGCACTTGCAGCAATGTATTATGCTTCTGCAGTGCTTTGGGCTATGGAGCCCTATTTCTTGTTGGACCAGGAAATCATTGCAGAACCCAAACTAAAGCAATATCCGGAAGTGCTCTTCCAATCCACTGTACTGCCCATCTAATCTGAATCTGTAAAACCATGGATCATTACACCTCCATTGGAAGTGTATCTGAGACCATAAGCTATAGTTCCTCGAACATATCTCAGAATATGCTTCACAACAACCATATGTATATGCTTCGGTTCACACATGAACTGACTGAGATCATTTACTGCATAGCAAATGTTTGGTCTTGTATGTACGAGATACATCAAAGACCCAATGATCTGTCGATATAAGGTGGGATCTTCAGGATTTGAACCTATGACCTGATCTTGTAGTTTCTTTAGATTAGATATCATTGGTGTGGTCATGGACTTGCAGTCCATCTATTCTGAATGTAGACTGCAGTACTAGCAGCCTCAACCCAAAGTGATAAAGATAAGTTTTGATCATACATCATGGCCCTGGCTGCTTCACAGATAGTTCTATTCTTTCTCTTAGAAACCCCATTCTGTTGGGGGTTGTATGGCACAGTTAGCTCCCTCTTAATTCTAGAAGCCCGACAAATTTCATCATATTTGAAGGAGTCAAATTCTTTACCATTATCTGTCCTGAAAACTCGGATGTGTCTGTCTGTTTGATTTTCAATNAAGAAATATATCCAGGTTTTACGAGAACAATCATCAATGAAAATGATATAATAAATACAACCATTCATAGATGGGGCAGTCATGGACCCACAAAGATCAGAATGAATTAGGTCTAAAATGCCATTTAATTTTCTATTACTGAGAGGATAGGGTTTCTTTGTATTCTTACCAAGTGAACAACCTTTACAAACACTATCATGCTCAAAAGAAAATGCTGGCATACCTGTCACCATCTTTTGCAAACCAGGAAGTGTGTTGTAGTTGAGATGTCCAAGTCTTATGTGCCAAAGCTCGCAGGGATTTGTCGTCTCGTGAACTAGAGCTTGAACAAACTGACCTGAAATTTTATAAAGTCCACTCTCATGAGTTCCAATAGTTGTAGCAGTGCTTATATCTTCATTTGAGGACCACAATAGGGCCTTCCCTTTGGAGAAATCTACTGAGTAACCTTTACTTTCTAAAAATGGAACAGAGATTAGATTTTTCTTTAGACCAGGGACATAAAGAATTTCATTAATGTGGAATATATTACCTGATTGAAATCGGAAAGAGGTAGATCCTAAACCTTTTATGTCATAGGTTGCATCATCACCTAGATCTACCTTTTCCATGAAATTATTTTCTTGATAGTTTGCAAGGTTTTGTTTGAATCATGTCATGTGTCTGGAAGCACCGTTGTCTATTAACCAAATATCCTCTGACTTGGTAATAGTGCCAGAAAGAGCTGAGATAAGATAATATTATCTTTTTTGTTCTTGCTCTTTGGTGGCAGCCCTGGTTTGTCTTCTTTGAGGCTCCTCTTGAGGTTTAGCCTCTTCAGTGACAACTGAGGCTTGGAATCTTCCTCTTCTTTTATGTTGATATGGAGGATTCATGCAGTCTCTTGCATAATGACCTAGCTTATTGCAGTTAAAACATTTAACTTTAGATAAATGAGGATTTAGGTGAGATAGCTTACCTTGAGATTTCTTACCTTTGCCTTTAGCTTGAGGGAACTTTTTTCATTTATTGGGTTTCGTTGAAAGAGCATGATCTCTTAGAAGTGAAGACTCATTTATGCTTTAAGTCTTCCTTCTTCTTCTAAGCAGTCATGCCATAATCTGTGAAAGTTGGGTTGGACTTCTCTTCCATTTACAGATTCAAGAAAAACTCCCCATGACTCAGGAAGTCCATCAAAAGTAGTTTGCACAAGGTCATCATCATCTATAGGAACTCCAATTGCAATAAGTTGATCTTTAGTTTGAGCAATTTTGGAGAAGAAGGTAGCAACTGAATCATCTTTTCTCATTCTCAAAGTACGTAGTTGTTTCTTCAATATTCTTTTATGAGGTGGTGCCTTCTTTTCATAGAAGTTTGTCCAAGCATCAAAACATTCTTTGACAGTCCTTAGGTGGCCAATGATTGGCATCATGTTTTCCTTAACAGAATAAAAAATTATTCTTTTAGCCTTGGCTTGTTTCTTCCTGTATGCTTCCCTGGTTGTGCTTAAAGTGGTTTCTTCAATAACCCTTGTAATCAGCGCTTCTAGATCATTCTCTTCAAGAATGTTTACTATCCTGGATTTCCAAACATTGAAGTTGGAGGCCCCTATAAGTTTGTCTTCAACTTTCACTGAAGTGGAGGCCATGCTGAGATATGTAATTAGTTTAGATGCTACTGATCTCTGCAAAACAACCCTAACAAAGTGGATCTGTGCAGGCTCAAGATTATATCATTGAGCTCTCTTCACACCCTAAGCTTTGATACCATGTTACAATTAGGGAAGTAAAAGAAGAAAATTACTGTCTTTTAAATTCCAGTTAGATAGAAAACATTAGAACAGTAAATCACTACAATACTGAACTGTTGAACATAGAAAATCAGATCAGAAAAGAACAATGATTGGATTTTAATCTTTAAACAAATTATGAGTGTGTGTAACACTCAAATCTAAACTAGCAGCAATCTGATTAAACTAAAATTTAATTTCATAGGATTAGATATACACTAATCAAAACATAACACTAGTTCTTATCTAAGCTAAAGAACATATTTAATTAAAAGATCTGATATAGATCTAAACAGATATAACTAAAACTAGATCTAATCTATAGATCTAATATATATCTAAGCAATAATGATCTAGAGAACTGATTAAGATATTTAACAAACTTCATAATCAAGAAACAACAGATCTTAAACAATAATAAACTGAACAAGTCACTTACCTTGAAGTCTAACCTCTGATCACTGAGGGAAGTCATGTCACACATAAGAGATGGAGTGTCACTGAATAGTATGCTCATAAAAAGTCTAGGATCATATATCTACCACAAGGGTAAGATCTCTTGCCAAGAGAATGATCAGACTGACTTGCCACCAAGGAGAAAACACCCTTAAACCTCACACAGAAATTTATGGAAACAAACCCTCATGCACACAGAAATTCCATGGACTCAAACCCCATTTAAAGAAGAGATAGCAGGGGTAAAGGTTGTCTTAGATAAAACAGTCTTAGAGAGGCCACGACTCAAAAGGTAGGGGCTAGATCTGTTCTAGAGAGGCCACGGCTGAATGTAAGGGAGCATATCTATACTAGAGAGGCCATGGCTCAATCAAATATGCACTAGAGGAAGGAGACGGCAACTTCAAACACTTTGCAACAACAAACAAAGTAAACCTCAGCTCAGCAACCCTTAACACAGATCTGGCATCAGCAAGGAAGGACCTTCATCACACCAAAGACACATGGACCTGTCAACAAAAATAATCAAGGTTGATCTAAACTATTGGAGGAGGGTCGCAGCTTCAAAGAGAAGATCCGCTCACTTTTGGAATATAACATGAGTGTGTATTAAAGGTAGAGGGGTAGGTCTCTATTTATACTTTAGGCTAGGGTAGGTTAATAAAAATAATAATTAAAAATAACATGTTTAATTAATATAAATATTAATTAAACATGTTATAATTAAAACATTTAATTAATATTATCACATTAATCCTTAAAGCAAAAAAACAAAACCCCAATTAAACACAAGCAAGGGTGAAGGGGGTTTAGGAGGGGTGACTTGGTGGCAATATTTGTCCATTCATTCTCAAGGTGACCTTTTTAACTTTATCATCACTGCATATGGGATACATCCCTCATGTGGTCATGCCCGCCTTCAAAGAGGGTCATATACCAACAAACACCTGATCAAAGACCAGGTGGCCCCATAACATCTATGGGGTCTTATCCACCAAGGTACAAGACCAAGGATCAACCCATGTCCTAGATATGGGTACCCTGGAACATGTCTAGGGGCCCTAGACATATCTAGGGACTTTAACTGCTTGGTCCCAGACCAAGAACCCTAGTTATCTACTGGGGGCCCTCACAAGGGTCTTCACTGCTTGGTCCCAGACCAAGAACCCTAGTCATCTATTGGGGGCCATTACAAGGGTCTTTTTCCATGGGACTGACTGTTTGGTCCCAGACCAAATCCCCAAGAGTGCACTTGGGGGCCTAGATCGCAGCTAGGGTCTTTGCCATCCTCCCATAGAATGGTTCTTGCAGCTGCTTTAAAATTCAACATAAAATTATAGATGTTATTGTATCATGAGTAACGAGGTGTTACTTACAACAAAAACAAATTAAATAAAAACTAAATAACTACTTATGTATATATGTACATGATAATATCTAAAATATTAAACTAGCACAACCACATAATTGTGGCTGATAAACTCTGATAGGATTATTTCATTTAAAAACCTTAATTAGGGTTTATGCTAAAATTATTGTTTGTAAATTAAATATACCTATGGGCTTTCATTAGCCACCAATTATGTGGATGGTTGTGCTAGGAAAAAAAAATAGTAGAACATATTAGAAGACACCCATAACATATTAGAGTAACAATGTAATGATAAGGGTCGGGAAGGAAAACATTGTAATGCTCACGATTATAAACCAGGAAAGATTCGAGAATACAACACTCGACACATGCAGGTAACTACAAATAATGTGTGTGAGAATTAGAGAAAGTTCCTTCAAGGCGGGAGACCTGCGTAAAATTGTTGGTAGGCCAATCAAATATGAACAAAACTAACTCGTGGGAGGAGACATTGATCTTGAACAAACACGAGACTTGAGAAACCGTAGCAAACAAATTAGTGCCATAGAAAAGAGTTGGCAAAGGTAGTTCATGGGAGTTTACACAATTGCCTAGGTTTTCTGGACACATCTACCTCATTCGACCTATAAATAGTGCCTTTCATGGAAATAATAATTACCCATGACTGTAGATTGCAAGAAAAAAGAGGGAGGGCTCTACTTATCTTATGTAATTTAACCCTAATTACGGTGTCAACAAGAAGCAATTTGTTATCTATCTAGCCTCCATAACATCCCATAATATAATAAAATAATACTGTAATGATTAGGGCCCAGAAGAAAAACAATGTAATGCCTATGATTATAAGCCACCAAAGATCTACCAATTCAACACTTGATGCATGCAAGTAACTACAAATAATTCGGGTGAAAAATAGAGAATGTTCCTTCAAGGAGGGGAGACGAGAGTAAAATAACCTACATTCGCCTAGGTTTTTTTTATTCCATGTGAGGTGCCACACGTCTAAGTGTTTTCTCCGGTTCTGAATCCACCCTTCCACTTGACACAATTGCAAATTTAACTTGCATGACAAAGATAAACTAATAATGTCATTATGGTAACAGTAAACCATGGATAAATAATTAGCAAACATGATGAAGCAATAAACTAGAAATTGTGAACTAAGAGAATGGATTAGTATTGGGCTGAGAGCAGAGTGCTCTCTAAAGTTGTCTTCCAAGAGGCTCGATTGATCCTTGGACAAAGGGAGTTTTTTCCTGGGCGTCCCTGAAATTATCATGTCGTAATACGATAGAGTTTTTTCTTGGGCATTTGAGATGGTCATAATATGAAACGAAACACCATAATTTTATTTGTGGCATCAGGCGGTTCAGACTCCAACACTCCATTAAAAAACAAACGACATTCACACTCCAAACATGGCATGAGGTTGTTCACATTCCAACACTTTAATCTGTGGTTAATTATCCAAACGTGACAATAAAAACTTCACAGATATTAATTCTTGTTAATCACCTAAACGTGGCAATCATATGACCTTATAGTAATTTCTTAATATGATTAGGTAAATGTGAAAAAGTAAAGAGGCTAATTGATGCATTCATAAATGCAAGGAAGTTATGAACAATAAATCATATTCATTGATTTGGGAGGACGAAGAAGAATATGCTAGCATCTTCAATTGCTAGCCATCAAATTAGGTTTTTAAATTAAAAGATCATTAATTGTGCCCATTTCCAATAGGTGTATGCCTATTGGCCTAGATCCATCTTAAACTTGGATCAATCAAGCACCAAGACATCAAATTTCTTTAAGGTGTAATTTTTTTACCCTGGTTAATTAATTTTCATTATCTTCTTTACTATTTAATAATTTTGACAACAAACAATAACATAAAATGCCGTAGTCTAAACGTTCTATGAAATGACTTTTATGGGGCAATTGTTTTCAGGGACATTTCCCTGAAATCAGCAAGAAATTGTTAGATTCAGAGATTTCAGTGAATAAATTTTAAAAACAAAAAATAAGGATTTCATGTAAATCCAAAAAAAAAAACCATTTCGTAGAATAGTTAAACAACCAGATAAAAATTATTTTGATGGGGAAAATTCTAACACCGTCTTGACTTACCTATGATGTATATCATCTTTCAACCCTGTATTGGGCTTATCACGGTGATATTTTGAAGTTATGATGAAATCCATTATACGGTTAAAAATTGGATGGTGTTCAGTGTTTTATTTTATTATTTTCTTCCTCTATTTTTCTGGTTTTCAGCATTTTTCTCTTTTCCTTTTTCTTTTTTCATCTTACAAAAGCATTTGTTTTTGGCATCTTCTTGTTTCCAAAGGTATTTGTTTTATTAGCATCTTCTTATTTCAATGTTACAGCAAGTGGATTATAAGCCGTCGAATCTTAGTTACAATTTAGATTCAACAATTTATAATCCATCTGCCGTAGTATTCAATGATACTTAACAAGCTTGATATCGTTCACCATCACTGTTATCCATATAACAAAACGCGGGCCATTTCTTTAAAATTGGCCTCCATGTCCTTAAAGCCAAACGAATCAGGAAAAGAGTAAAGCAATTTCTTTTTCTCAGGTTCATCATCTCCGACCGAATCCTTCCACAAAATCATTCTAGTTTGTCAGTGGGACTGCAGAGTAATATCACTGTCACCATATTCCCTTTTTTTTTTTAATATTCGATGTTACAGCTTCATAAATTCAACGTATGCACGCGATGCTTTTTTGGGGCATCTTCTTCTTTACCCACTTAACAGAGAACTGGCCCATCTCTTTATAGGTGTCGTCCATGTCCTCAAAGCGGAACGAATCAGGAAAAGATCGACGCAATTATGTTTCTTTTTCTCTTGGATCCGCAATATCATTCTACTTTTTCATTGGACATCTATTATTCAGAAAAAAGCATCACAGATGATTCTAGATGTCAAAAAAAATATCTTCCTGGTAGGAGTCCACCTTTCGATCAAATTCAAGGTGTCATTGTGCATCCAAATTCATTGCTTCTATGGACTTCCATCCATGTTTCCATATCATCAAAAGCTCCTAGTATTCACTTATGTTTAGTGTGCTTCGTCCTGCTTCATGGAGACGTGAGAGAAGGCCATTTGAGAGAGAGATCTAGTTGCAGCAACCTACAGTATCAACACCTACCTTCACATTTGCACCTATCCCTACCTTCCAAGTGAGAAATCTACCTATACCTAGAAAGGCCAATGTTAATGCCCACCATTGGTTGGAGACATTTTGGGTAGGCTTTTGTCTGAATATCGGATACATTCAATGATTGAATCTGAGCATAGGTATTTATCTATAAGTATACACCTCCACAAGTTGTCCCAAGTAATGAAAACCCATAGAGACTTTGCTACAAGAGCCTTACAAAAAGAGTAAAGATCCTTTAAATCCCACCCTCCTAGGGATTTTGGCTTTGATAGTTGCTTCTATGTGACCAAATAAGAGCCAAGGAATTCAACACTATTATTCCACAAGTAATTGAAACATATCTCTCTGATACTAGTGAGGCCCCCCTTTGGAATATAAGCTAGAAGATGACAGTAAACAAGAATAACTTCCAACACCGATTTTACCAGAGTTAGTCGACCGCCATGCGATCTCCATCTATTGCACCAACACCTGATCCTCTTCTAAACACATGCGAACAACCACCTCTAATCTACCTTCCCATAATTATTGAGTTTTAGGAAGAAACCCAAGTATTTGACACCCTCCTTGATTTCATGAGCAGAGAAACAAAAAATAGGTTGAATCTAAACACGTTCCTCCTCTACAAACTTCAAAAAGAATATGGAAGACTTTTCATCATTTATTAGAATTATCATCGCATCACATAACCAATCTAGGATTTCCTTCAACTTACACCCTTCTAAAGCTTCACACATGGAAAAAATTAATATATCATCAATGAACAATAGGTGTGTTAGCCTCATGTTTCTTCCTATTTCAAGACCCCTCACTGAATTCTAACTTTTTGCAGCCTCCAGAGCACAACTAAGTCCATCCACAATGAGGAGAAATACATAAGGCGATAGTGGGAAGCCTTGACGAAGGCCTCTGCCAACTTTGAAGAAAGGGGACCCTGCCTTGTTTATTAGGACAACAAAGGAAACTGTCGAGACATAAGTCATGATCCATTTCACCATATCCAAGCCAAAACCAATCTTCAGGAGCAATAGTCAAAGGTACAACTAGGGGACATGATCATATGCTTTAGATAGGTCAATCTTTATAACCAAAACAACTTTCTTTTGAGTTTTGATTGTGTGTAGGCCCTCTTGGGAAGACCCAATGGCATCATCAATGAGGTGGCCTTTTAGGAAGCTAAATTGTTCAGGACTAATAAAATTAGAGAGAAACGACTTGTTGAGGAAAAGATATGAATTGATCTTACTCAAGCATTTGCAGACTTTACTTGGATAAAGCAAAGTAGATGGGAATATCACCCTATTTTTATAGCCAACAAAAATAACATCCTAACTCACAAGTATTAATTATGAGTGCTTAGGCTAGTCTTTTATCAACAAAAATCTTGCTGGAAATTCACTTTTCATGTAATTTTCTGAATATAAGAATTGTTGAAATAGATGTAAGAACATAAGTAAAGACACCAAGATGATAATTAAGACAGTTGACACATAAAGCAATCCTTTATTTCATTCCAATTCACCAAAGAGTCATTTTCTTTACAAAAATTCATACAAAAATCTTGGACCAAAGTCAAACTTAGACATCCCCGATGGAACATACAAAAGGACCTATAACAGAAAAGAAAAATTGAACTCTAAAAGTTGAATCAGCTTGCCACAGATTGCTTCCCACTTGACTCTGCACAATAGCCTTTATCAATCATGAAAATTAATTCACAAACAGACAAGTCTACACAGACTATCAAAGATAGATCAACACCTCTGAAAGACAAGTGTTTGAATGATTTGATTCAACCCTGAATATTGTTGTCTACAACAAGGCCCTGCTATCACAAAAGAGAATTAGGTTGTGATGAATATATGAATGAGTTAAAACTAAACTATCTCAACATAAACTCAAAGAGCAAACCTTAGCATGCTTCTGCTTCTATCCCTCCTCGTGTTCCTCCCTTTCCTTTTTCTTTTAACAAATTAGAATTGGTTGAAGTAATTGAACCAATTCATTAGTTAAGTTAATTAAAGGCTCAACTAACTTTAGTTAGGGGGAAAAGTCATAATCATAATAAGGGTCATAAATAAATAATAACTAGTAGGTGGAACCCCTTGTGACTCTTTTTAGTTCATAACAATCATAACATAACCATTAGTTAAGAAAAACTCACCTCCTTGTGTCTCCCATCAACATATTTATTTTTGGCAATTTTAGCTCATGAAATTGAAATTATTTCAAAAATAATACTCATATATCCAAAATAAAACATGTTGTCTAAAGATCCCTGAAGTCAATTTTCATAAATCCATAGATAAATAACAACTCAGAATCCATATTTCTGTGTCTGCGATGCAACCATTTTTTAGTCCTTCTCGTAATAGGCCTTTGTTTTCAGCCTGTATTTGAATAGCTCACCCATGCATGCATGATTGATTAGTAACATTATTTTAATTAACCATACATGACAACCCTTTTAAAATATGAAGTGGATTTTGGCTCAACAATATATCAAACTCATGCAATCCAATCCATACAAATTGTTTTACCGTTTATCACTGAGTAGGGGGTGGAAAAAAGGTTATGGGATATGTGAGGGGGTTATATTGAGCGAAAATATGATATAGTGAAGGGGGGGGAACACGGTTACTGCTCAATGATAACAACAATCAACTGAAAAGAAAAACAATAAAACATCACTATAATCCACACCAGTCACTGTCAATTTCAACTGCCTATCATCAACAAATATACCCCAATTCATATTTCCAAAAATAACCATGAAGTCACAGTATCATCGCCATCTGGTTTGTCATTTGAATGCAATGACCTTCGTTAGATAGATAAGAATAGACACCCAAAAACCACATCAAATTGCCAAAACCATAATTGACAATTAAACAAACAATAGCCACCACCCAACACAAGACATGCGTCGAATAATTCAATCATGCAAGTGTAAATCCATCATTGTGCAAGCCCAATCGAATGTGACTGAAAAATCTAGGCCACCCAGCCAACCGACGAGGTACTGACAGCGAGCCTGTATCAACAAATGATGCAACCAATCGTGCTCAAAACTCCGTGGGTAACTCTGAGTGTGAGCACCCAATCCATCTATGCTATACACAGTGTGCAACCAACAAACACAATGAGGCAACATCTCCATTTCACAAAAACAATACGCAGCCATTGTAATAACTCATCTATCATGTCGAACCATCGATTAAATACAATATCATTGCGATCTAATCACACTCTAGTCGACTATGTTGTGCAAACCCAGGTTACATAGTCGAACAAATATAAGGATGCAATGGAAAAACTCTCTACAATGATCCAGCACAATAGTCATTCGACCCCAAAGAAAAAACATAGTTACCATGCCCATTAAATCATTTGCAAAAACACCATGCACACCCATGCATCAAATCAAATCGGGGCAAAGGCCTTCTTCATTAAAAAAAAAATGAGTTAATAGCATAAGGAGGGTGATTATACACTTTGAAAGTGCAATTTGGCAGTGTAGGGTTTATCATCATTATCACAAAGGCCGTAACCAAATGCCAAACCAGTAAGACTGACATATGCCCAACTGGGCAAGTCTATATCCAAAGTAGTTGACCATACATTCAATCCACAATAACCCAAAACAACTTGACAGGCCCAACAATCTTCCTATGAAACCCCAGACTGGACGATTAAGGGTTTTCTTGGTAGCCATCCCAGGAGGAACAGAGCCAACTTCTTGTAATAGTGAAAACTTCGAGGCCAAAGGTGTACACCCAAAGAGGGTTATGCTTCGTTTGTGGACGGGAACCAATTCCATGACAAGGGACATAACAGGAGGTGAGGCTTTAACTTGGCATGACAATGTTATTTTCACGCAGGGTATAACCCTCGTGCCCTTCAATCAACGACTACCACACAGAGGTGAAGACAGGGCCGAGTAAGAACAGGAAACTCACTTCACTGCCTCTAGTGGTGAGAAAAATCAACTGCCCACATGTACAATGTGTTGTGACATGAATGCTTCAGTCATTAAACCCCATAAAAACCCACAGACTGGATACATCAATGCGAAAGCGTGAAAATATCCCACCAAGACCAACGAGGATCTTCTAAGTAAACCAGTAAGGGTAACAAAGATCTCTTGTGAATGCTAACGTCCATGATAACCAATAATGCTATGACTTCAACACCATTTCAAAGAGAATCATCAACGTTTCATCACAAACACCATTTTACACAATCGCAATACTTAAGGATGATACACTTGAGCCAATATCCATTTCATAACCAGAGTAGACTGATGAAGGGATAACAAAAGAACATACATGTAATCAAAGGTCTTAAAACACAAGTTGGCCGAGCGGTTCCTCACTGCTAAGAAATCAAACCACAGCAGTAATGTTTGGAATATAGCTTGATTAGGGCATCGTCCAACGGTAGGGGTAAGGCGATGTGTAGTAAATTCACATTACTTACCTACTGCAAGTTCATTCAATTATTTAGTACGTGCTAGCTACTAATCAAACCAATCATCCACCTTTAACCAACAACCTTTAATTTCCAAGAACGTCACTCATATCACAAATCACCACCTCTATTATGTAGAAACACATACCAACCATACCATACACAATCTTGACAACTCGTATGGATATCCTACGTTAGTTCGGATTTGCCACAACCCTTTTAATGCACATAGTATAGCATGTTAGCATAGGACAGCTTCTTCTTTTAGTTTCTTTTCCTTCGTTACTACTAACATGTATCTGTTGCAGGTGTCATGAGAATAGTCAACAATGATAACCATGATAAATTCGGTGTTACTTGATCTTGGAACAGCAAGGGAGCCCTGTATAACATGCATGATCCATTACCCAATAAAAAAAGATATCCTCAACCATGAAAGTAATTTCGAACAGTAACATAACATCGAAAAAACATCAGACTTGATCTCCAATCTACAAGGGGGTCCCACCTACTAGTATTATTTAGCTTTTAAAATAATAGGCTTTAGCAACGCTTTGCGGGCCAAACTTCGTAGCGAATTTAATCATCAACAAACTGGCGACTCTATAGGAAAAATTGTTTTCAACATATTTAGAACTCAAAACTCATGGTTTCACAGACCAAGGGCAGCAGGTCAAGAAAATATAACCAGGAAGATTATGCAACAATGGGAAGTGAGCGGATTTAATGGAAAGATGATCGGGAATTTGGGAATAACTTATGAAAAATGTTAAGTATGAGGGGTTTTAGCACTGTATGCATAATCTATCAACCGGGATCTTCTCTTTAACCTTTTAAAAATTTCTAGATTTGTTTTTAAACTCTTCATGGATGAAGAAATGGCGAGAAGAAGCGGGAGATAACCAATTCTTTATACGACAACAGTGGAAATATATAACAATTTCAAGGGTCCTTCAAAGAAGACATCATAACAATTGTGTAAGCTTGTTTGTTATTGACTAACAATGCTTGCAAGAGTGTCACTGTGGCCAATATGATCCAACATCTTATTCCCTACTGAAACCAAAAAATGACCAAAACAAAGCCCAACAGAATAAAATTGCAAAAGATTAAAATAGCAGAAATAAAGTGACCGAAAAGTAAAGGCAGTAGGAAATGCTTAAAACAAAAACCAACTATTGTAAGAAGAAAAGAACAAAAACTTGAGAACAAAGCTAGACTACTAAAATACGGGAAATCCAGACAGCGTCAGATCTTTTTAAGTTGGTTCCACATAATTCTTTAAGTGAGAACCGTTAGTGTTGTAGGAAAACAATCACTCATGTAAGTCTTTTAGAATGTAAGAATTGGTACCTAAGACGAAAGTGATCTTGAAAGGACCCAACCATAATTTATGAAATTTTGAATGTCTTCCCCTATTAGCGTGAGATGAATCCCATAGCAGAACTTTTTCATTGACCCTAAACTTGACAGTTTTGACACTCTTATTGAAATATTTCTTAATGGTTTGTTGTCTCCTTTTAATATTATCCAAAGCAAACATCCTTTGCTCTTCCAAAGCTAGTAATGCATTTACTCTTTGTGAAACATCTGAAGAATTTAATTCTTTGGTTTGTAGCATCAACTTTAAGGAAGAAATTTCTAGCTCTATTGGCAGGAGGGCTTCTTGACCATAAACCAGCTGAAAAGGGGTGCAAACAGTGCTTACTTTAGCGATAGTTCAATCTGCCCAAAGGGCATAAGTGAGGAGAGTGTGCCACTGACGAGGCTTATCTTCGATGAGCCTTTTGACGATTCTTACCAGATTTTTATTGGTAGACTTAGCTTGCTCGTTTCCTTGGGGATAGTAAGTTGATGAGGTGAAATGTTTAACCCCCAACTTGGCTAAAAACTGAGTTCGCTTAGTAGAAATGAAAGCGGGATCATTGTCTGTAATAATTTCCAATGGAAGACCAAATCTGGAAAAAATATTATTTTCAAGGAAAGAAATTACCTGATCGTCTGTGGAATGCTTAAGTGGGACAACTTTAGCCCATTTTGTAAAATAGTTTGTGGTCCTCAGAATGAAAACTTGTCCGACTGAAGAAGGAGGATTAATTGGACCAATAAAATCCAATCCCCACTTTGAAAAGGGAAAATCTGGCAGGACATGTTGTAATGGCATGGCTGAAAGGCGTTCCTTTCCAGCAAATTTTTGACATTTGTCACAAGACCTCGAAAAAACATAAGAGTCGCGAAAGATTGAAGGCCAATAATATCCTTTTCTAATAATCTTGAAAGCGGTGGTTTTTGCAGAAAAATGACCTCCTACATGAATGACAGAGTTTGAAGAACCATGAGCTTCTTGCAACAATTTATGTGCGTCTCCATTGTTTACACAGCGAAGCAACACACCATCAGCAAATCTTTGAAATAAAAGGCCTCCTATAATGACATATCTTACAGATTCAAGATGGAGTCTTCTTCTTTGATGAGTGTCTAAGTTGTCTGGACATCTTTGGTTATGTAAATAATAAACCAAATCCTTGTACCAAGGATGTTCAGACACAAGAAGGGTTTGATCATCAATGTAAAAGAGGGTTGAAAGGGAACTATCTTCTTCATAAATCTCTTCACCATTCTCAGCATGCTAGGCCAAGTGAAGGGCTAGGTCACGTCCCTTGATAGTGGTAGAAGTCACGATATTCAAATCATGCTCCTGGATTTTGGCAAACCAATGTGCAAGTTTTCCTGAAAGATAAGTCTGTGAGAGCAGAAACTTAACAACAGGTAAAGGGGCCTTTAGCAACGTATGCTTACCTAAGATGTAGTGGTGAAACTTCTCAACGGACTTAACAAGAGAGAAAGCATGTTTCTCAATAAAAGAATATTTAAATTCATCATCAGTCAAACTTTGACTTATGTAAGCCACCGGTTTTTCATTACCTTGGTCATCGTTTTGTATGAGGAAAGAAGAAACTGCCTCTTCAGTAACATTAGTATATATCATGAATTCCTTCTCAAAATCCGACTTCGCCAAAACTCGTGCGGAACTGATTGCTTGTAACCAGTCCCAAGTGAGAACCTTTCCTTGAAGGACGAGCCAGAAAAATAAGATGTTCTTTGGTAGGCCTTTTACTTTCCATAGCTTTGTAAACCAGTATTCCTCGTGAGCCTCATCACACATCATAGCTTGATATCCTAGATTGGCGGTGTAGGAGTCCCCTAATTTTTGAAGAGTCAAACATGAGCCATGATCAATCCTCGAATATACATCATCCATTCAGGGTGTCATTGTGCATCCAAATTCATTGCTTCTATGGATTTCCATCCATGTTTCCATATCATCAAAAGCTCCTATTCTCCACATCTGTTTAGTGTGCTTCGTCCTGCTTCATGAGGACATGAGATAAGGTCATTTGAGAGAGAGCTTTGGTTGCAGTAGCCTACTACAGTTTCAACACCTACCTTCACATTTGCACATGCCCCTACCTTCCAAGCCAGAAATCTACCTATAACTAGAAAGGCCAATGTTAATGCCCACCAATGGTTGGAGACATTTTGGGTAGGCTTTTGTCTTAACATTGAATCCATTCAATGATTGAATGGAGGCATATGTATTTATCTATAAGTATACACCTCCACAAGTTGTCCCAAGTAATGAAAACCCATAGAGACTTTCCTTCAAGAGCCTTACCAAAAGAGTATAGATCCTTTAAACCCCACCCTCCTAGGGATTTTGGCTTTGACAGTTTCTTATGTGTGACCAAATAAGAGCCAAGGAATTCAACACTATTCTTCCACAAGTAATTGAAACATATCTCTCTGATACTAGTGAGGACCCCTTTTGGAATATAAGCTAGAAGATGTCAGTAAACAAGAATAACTTCCAACACCAATTTTACCAGAGATAGTCGATTGCCACACGATATCCATCTATTGCACCGACAACTGATCCTCTTTTCAATACGTGCTAACAACCACCTCCAATCTTCCTTCCCATGATTATTGAGTTTTAGGATGAAACTCAAGTATTTGACACCCTCCCCGATTTCATGAGCAGAGAAACAAAAAATAGGTTGAATCTAAACACATTCCCCCTCTATAGACTCCAGAAAGAAGATGGTGGACTTTTCATCATTCATAAGCATTATTGTCGCATCACAGAACCAATCCAGGATTTCCTTCAACTTACACCCTTTTGAAGCTTCACACATGGAAAAAATTAATATATCATCAACGAACAGTAGGTGTGATAGGCTCATGTTTCTTCCTATTTGAAGACCCCTTACCGAATTCTAACTTTTTGTAGCCTCCAGAGCATGACTATGTCCATCCACAATGAGTAGAAATACATAAGGCAATAGTGGGCAGCCCTAACAGAGGCCTCTGCCAACTTTGAAGAAAGGGGACCCTGCCTTGTTTATTAGGACAACTTTGCTCTCACTCACCTTAAAATATTGATAGTACACACTTTAAGAAGGGCGTCTTCATTTAGATCTAAAGTGTTTTCAAGTTAAGCTTATCATCATAGATCTAAATATTCACTAAAGCATATTAATGTGTGGATGTGTTTAAAACTCACTCTATTTTGGCTATATCTGAAATATTTTGTCATACTTTTCTGGACTAAGGTATTTAATAAGTAAAATTAAAGGACTGAAATTTGCACTTAGAAATTAATCTAAAAGAGATTTATGTTTCAGATTTTATCTTTATGTGGAAAGATCTCAACTTCATGGTTTAATGGATCAATCTAGATGCTAGCCTAAGAGTATCCTGATATAAATATATTCAAGAAGAGTATCATGATATAACCTATTGACATTCTTATGTTAAAGGAAACATTTTTTGAAACTTGACGAAAGTTTAATCCAACATTTTAGCACCCACAGAAGAATGAATTGGTAACCAATTAAGTGAATTTGGCATCCAGAACATCCCATTAGCATTTAATTTCTCATATTTATCAAATCCAATTGCAATAGAACCAGATTTTGTCATCATATAAGTTAGATTGGATCCATTGGCTAATAAATTCAAGCTCATTTAACCAAATTTGCTCATCCTGATTGTGTCTTCGAACCAAACTCTAGGAAATTTGAGCGTTGTCAATTTATTTCACCACCTGCAAGTATTGTAAGTGTTGAATTTGGACAGATAAGTTTCCAATTTAATTCAGGAGCTTTTATTTCTATGACATTGTCTGCGAATTTTGAGATTATGGAATTACAATTCTATTGTTGCTAGGGAATTATATGTTGTGTGATCAAATCCAAATCCAATTTTTTGTTTTTGTCATGCTCTGTTTTGATTTTTATGCAGAAACTATGCCACCAACAAAGGAAAACCCCTGTGAGATAGAGTTCTAAGTCTCCTAAAGGGAAAAGGAAAGAAACAAGGGAAGCTTCATAGGAGGGGTATACCATGGTTGAATACTTCAAACTAGACCTTTAGGATCATGCCTTCTGAGCTATCCAGTTGAAAACCTGTATTCCAAATGACTAACTACCTCTTGTCTTGTGTGTCTTGGATATTTTTAAAAATAATGCACTACCCTAAATCCATAAGTGATGAAAATCCTCTTCTTTACTTCATGAATGGCCAATTCATGAATGACCATTCATGAGCGATAGGAAGATGAAGTATTTATTGAGAATGCACAAGATTGGGATGAAGTTTTAGAAAGGAGAAAAAATCCTCGTATGGAGGTGTTTAAGATGTTCTCCATAGAGGAACAAGAGCTAGTGATAAACAGAGGGTTGGTTGTTGAGAGAGTTGAAAGAGAAGATTAAGAATACAAATGATAGGAAGAAATTAGATTAAAGGAATAAGTTGAGCTTAAATATATTTAGGAAGAGAAATACAAACTACAGAGAGAACAAGAAATCCAAAAAAAGAGACAGAGGAGGAATTGCGGAAGAAACAGGAGGAAGATGTTACACAGAAGGAGCTAGAGAAATAGAAAAAAGTTGTTGAAGTAGAGAAAAGGAAAAGGGAATTACAACATAAGCAAGAAAAAATATGAATCAAAGAGAAAATTACAAGCTGAGAGGATTCGGCAAGAAGAAAAATCTAAGAACAAAGAAGAGCAAGAAAAAAATCAAATTGTTAAAGAGTTAAAGAAAAAGGAGGCAGATGAAATAAGGAAAATACGGGAAGAAAAATTATAACAAGAGATAACATAAAAGATACAAAGTGATGTTTAGAATGTAGCCAAATAAGCATTAGATCATAAACAAGAATCTCATTCCAAAGTGGCTCTTACATAAATCATTGATTTGACTAAGGATGAGGAAGATGTTCCAAATCAGGTGCCCAGGTTGAGGAAGAAGTTTCTCCTAAGGAAAATTATCAAGCTCAAAAACTTGAGGAGTCTCAAGCGGTTGACAAAGGTAAAGAACCATAATTGAAGCAGTTTCATACCCTGGGTAGTTTGGAAAACATCTTATCATGGGGTGATCAACCAATTCCTGAACCTTTGGACGAAGTTGTCGACCTTGAGTCTATTGCTTATAATTGTTGGAAGTAGGCTATTATCAAGAATACACATAAGAGGTGAAGAATAAATGTAGACAGTGATGTGGTTTTTGCTATAGAAGAACCTCTAAACACCAAGAAATCCAAGCTAAGTGAATTGTTATATGGGGGAGTAACAATTTCCCATGCTACAATTTATAAAGATAGAGTTGATGAAAGTGAGGTTGAAGAGATGAAAAGGGAACTTTCATTCCTAAGGAGTCAAGTGGATTATTATAAAGGATCTTGTGAAACTGTAACTAAATTTGTAGATGAGGTTTTAGAGGAAAATAAAAAGCATGCACAGATCAAAGGAGATTTTCTAGAGAAAACAACAGAGCTTCAAAAAGAGACACTATAATTGTCAATGCTACATACAGATGTGAAGAGATGGAATGAGAAGAAAGCAATTGTGCAAGATCAAATTGAATATATTAAAGAAATTTAAAAGGCTCATGAAAATGAAGAAAGACCATGGTATTAGAACCTTGATCGATGAAGGTATAACTTAGATATAGAAAGCAACGCAATATTGGGAAAATTTGGCTATGGAATTAATGAGTCAAGTTAATGATGAATGGTCAAGTGTTGGAAATTATGGAACTTTATCAACTAGGCTATGTTTGACATTCACTTAACCATGTTTGGCTAGATTAAAGAATTTTGGCCAGTAGACAAAGTGATGTCAGAATTTAAACCTATTGCAGATAAATATGAGGTTGATGTCAAGGGAATAACCTCAATAGAATGTGGTTACATGCATAAACATCTTGTTAGTGAGATTAAGATGGTGGATAGACCGGAGTTGTTAATTCCAAGAATAGAAAAACATTCTTAGCAATTTAGGAATGAAAAGGAGAACTTAAGTTTTCCCATTGACTACCATGCATTCCCACACACATTTGTGTCAATATTTATTTGAGCAGTGGGTCAGCTATGGCATTGAGCATGCATTAGTTGAATCATCTAGTCCCCCAAAATCACAGTCGCATGCAAGCTTTTGTACTTTTTCTTTATTATATTTTAAGATTGTAATTTTGATTATAAATAAGGAGATCGGTCTCTATAGAGAGGGTATTTTGACTTTGGGGCAAATTTTACAAGGATTGTAGCAGAGAACTATTTCAAAGATGAATTCATAAACTTCTTTTGGGGTCAAGACATTTTTGGTTTGTTGAATTTCTTTCTTATTGTGGATTCTTATATGGTTAATTAAATGTCATGGGTGTATAGTAAGGATTTCATTGTTGTTAAGCCATCTTATACATTTGAATGAATTGCTAAGTGTATTTTAGTGAATGGTTAGTTTTTTTCATAGTTATTTTGTATTTTCCGTTATTTATACATGGTATGTAGAACTAATCCTTGGTATTTAATAATTTTCATCTCTCTCAACTTTGTCATATTCATGTTTCCTGAGAATTATCATGTAGTAATTAGTTTTTAGATGGATTACTTCCAAAAGAATCAAAAGATGCTAGTGATTTATGTTTACTATTTCGATAGGTTATCTTAATTGGGTTTCTATCTTTATTCTTATAAAAGTATAAAACATAAAAGGAGTAGAAACAACTTATGGAAAGAACCATTAAATCCCATCGAATGGTCCTTAAACCATTATCTCAGATAATTACATACATGTTGATCTCTCGTGTTAGGGACGAGAGTCAATCTCCTAGGATCTTTTTGAAAGACTTATCAAGATTCCCTCTACATTTTTATAGAGGTGGTACTCATCTTCCTCACTCATATATGCAATAATCTTTCTCAAAAAATAGATTCATACATTCATAACATGGACACCTGTGAGTGGACCATGTGGTAAAACAACTGATCAAATAATAATAAATGAATTATAATAAAAAGATGATAACCTCGCATGATAGAATAACTACATCCATTCATTCAAGTAGTGAGAAGGGGTTCGAAGCAAGACTCGTAGATAGAAAATAAAGATGGTGGTCCGGAAATCAGATAACTTTAAATGATTTCATTCATTAAAACTCATAATATGCATAGGAGAAACACACACGAGATCTCATGCTTTATAAAAAGTATGAAACCACAAATGTTATAAACTCCTCGAAATAGCTCTCTGCAAGAGTAAAAAATATTAAAAATTGAATGTTCAAGTTTGAATAAAGTGTTTTCCTATCGCAAGACACAATGTTCATGATACTTAAACAATTAAAGTAAAGGCAATCATCTAAATGGAGTGTAATTGGGAATCCCTTGGACCATATAAAATAGTAGAAGAAACCTGGAAGAAAAAGTGAAATGCACTCAAGGATTAGCTAAAATAGTTGAATTCTTCAAGTTGAACATACTTGTAATTTGAGATTTTGAAAAATGTAGATACTATCAAAATAAGTTAACTAAAGTGAATTATCTTTATTTTGATAATGAAAATGTTGTTTTTTATGATTTCAAACTTTATTTAATGTGCACAAATAATAATAAACTAACAAATGTTTTGACCAGTTTTTCAATCAAAATGCATTATCTCCATCACACCTTTATTCTCTACATGCATTAACATATATGTACTTACATTTTAAAAAAAATTAAGAGCAACATAATCAATCATAATGAATCAACATATTTAGAGACGTCCTTTAGCTCTATGTCCAAAACAACATCTATTTTTGGAGACCATTAATAATTCTTAGTTGATCTAAAGTTTTCCATTGAAACAAAAAAAAACAAATCCCATAATCCCATACATGTAGAACAATGTTGTAAACATTATAAGTCAGAAGAACCAAAAGGTAATAGAATGAATTTAAAGATAATATCAAAATTAACACACATCCAACAAGATCTACATAAAATAACTTTTAAAAAATTGTTAATGCAGAGTAACATGAATGTATCATGTGTAATCAAGCACACATCAAAGCAATTAGTCTACCTTAAGCGAATAACAAGCATAATTTTAAAAGCAAATACATAAAAAACTTAATATTTCAATGTTTATGCAACTAACAAAGCAACCCTGTATTTTTACTCGTGCAACACTAAAGCCAACAAAATTACTAGTACCAAATGGAGAATGAACGAAAAAATCCTTATAGTAAGTGTGAATGAATGCAATTGACATGCAGGAATGATAACAAATATATTATTATATATAACAATTATTAAAAATTTTAACATTATTATATCTCATACATACCATGACAACCATTATTAGTTACATTAAAATAAATAAATACATAAATAAATTAAAAAATATATTTTTAAAATTTTAAACATTATTATATCTCATAATTACCATGTCAACAATTATTAATTATATTAAAATAAATAAATAGATAAAAAAATTAAAAAAATAATAATAGATAAATATCATCATTTCAACAATTATTAATTACATTAAAATAAATAAAAAATTAATTAATTAATTAAAAGAATAATAAAAAACAAATACCAAAAAATAAATAAATAGATAAATAAATTAAAAGAATAATAATAGAAAAATGTCATCATACCAACAATTATTAATTACATTAAAATAAATAAACAATAAATTAATTAATTAAAAGAATAATAAAAAACAAATACTAAACTTAAGAAGAATTGTTTTTTTAATTAAAATATTTAATAATTAAAAAAAAAAAATTAACACAACTAATATATTAAAGTAGAAACTATAAAACCATATAATGATATAAAAACTATAGGACCATATAACATTAATAATGACATACTCTTCTTGTGAAATTTCATTACACAAGTACTAAATACCATTCAAACATTTGAGATCTAATCTCCATAAATAATTACAAAGTTATGGTACTCCTTATATCCATTAATTCAAATTTTTTTTCCCACAAATTTATGTTTTTGTTATACAATTATATATATTTTTAGTCCATTGTTTACACACCACGAAGTGTTTTTTTGTTATTTGCAAGTCTTCTATTTGAATGGGGCTTCGATCCTCTATGGATCTCTATTAAAAGGTCTTTGTTTTCAATAAGAGGTGAAGAATAATATAGAAACCCCATTTTATGTTCTCTATTCTTTGGATTAGAAATGGTGAATGATACAAATGAATTAAAATGACAATTAATAGAGTGCATGTGAATATTTTTGCTAGGTTTATTTTATATGTAAACAATTTTGGTTTAAGAAAAATCTCTTAGTAAGATTTGAAGTTAATATGTCTACAAAGTTTGAGACATGTGGTCTTTGTATTGAACAATGCATTTGAGACAATTGAAAATGGGATAATAATGCACATATCCTTTTTGTTTGTGCATTTTTGTTATAGACTTTCAAATATCAATTCGTAATTTTCATGTTTTCCACACAATACTTTCTTGTAGGAATATGGTTTTGATTTGTTGATTACTTGTTGATTGTCCTCTACTCTTATTCAGTTTAGTCAAATTTGATTTTTTATTTTTTATTTTTTAATATTGAAGTTGGTTCTTTTTTTAAAAAAAACTTTCATTATGTTGGAAAAATCAGATTCATCCACGTGATCATTAGGATATTTAGACACTTGGGAGTTAGTTAAGATCTACTTGGTCTAATATGTCGTTAGGTAAAAGTGTGTTTCTTTAGTATGCATTAGTATGCATTTGTAGTTAGGAAATCCGACGGTCACGATATGTTCCCGACA
>SNQJ01S0110158.1:0-25454 GCA_010110895.2 Picea sitchensis
TGAAGTAAAGAAGGTCGAAATTCAAGGGAGGATAAAGTCTTTTGATGATGCTCTATAAGGTATGTTATCTACAGGTCATCTCACCATTTTCACAATAACGTTTTTTCTAGATTGATTTAGACAAAAAAATATAGAGGATTTTGAGACAACATATCCAAGTAACGCTGATAAAAATTTCAACTTGTGGGTTGTTTTATTTTGGGAGTTACCCTCTGTGGAAAATAGGGTTTGTGTCTAGTCCTGAAACTAGTCTAAAACAGGTGTTTTGGGTAAACATGTAATAAATTCATAATAAAAGATTCAAATTCAGTAAGACAAAATGTATTGGTTATAGTATAGTCTTTAGTATGTTGTGTACAATTTCCTGATCCATACAACAAATATTCCATGCGGCGCATGCTCTACAAGTTCTCTCTCTAGAATATGCCATAATTCAACAAGATATGCCATTTTTGGTATAACTCATTGTCTGGGAGGTTCCAACTAGTGAAACCTGGAGAAATTGTAGAAAATACATTGAAGAACATTGTGTACGATTTTCAGACCTTTATTCATTACATGTACATAATTATGATTGTTTCAAGTTAGGGTTGTTGACTAATCCAACATTAGTCATGTGAGACTAAAGTAAAGTTTGATGAAAATGCTAGTTTCTTGTTGTTGAAGTTAAGGAAGGTTTGCAAGTCTATGATCACATAAACCAGGTATGTTATAGAGTTATTGATCATATTTGGATGATGATATTGATGATACATGTTGTTGTGACAGGTTGTGCATAGTTTATGCACTTGTGTTCGTATAGACTGTTGGTACAATTTGACATAATTATTTTTGTCTACAAGTTGAGTCTTGTACTTGAGGGTTGGATTCCTCACATCTTGGTTGGTGATGAGATACACAGGTTGGGTCTTTCATTGAGATTTGGTGCTCTATTTCATTTGGTGTTGATAAAACCCCAAGGAATGTAGTTTGCAATATAAAAGAAACTTATATATATATATCTAGTGTTCCTTGTGTTCTTTATTGTGATGGTGCATATCTCTTTATTGTTAATGTATGTAATTGAGATATATTTACATGAAAGAAACTAAGTATGAATGGAATTAATAAGTAATGATGTTGTGAATGGTGATTTCTAACTAAATATTTGTGAGAAGTGTAAAAATAGCCCTCACACTGATTCACCCCCCCTCTCAGTGTGATCGGTGTGTCCAACAATTGTTATCAGAGTGCGACTTCACTATAAACCTTAACAATATTGGAGGAGATCCATGGAGACACAAATGGATGATGAAGTTCCAATCTTTGATGAGAAAAATTATTCATCATGGAGAATAGAAATGAAAGGTTATTTGAAGCAAAAGGAGGAGGTGTTTGGAAAGAAGTTATTGGTAGATCAGTTCCATTGAATAATAATTCAAAGATTGCAACTCAAAAGGAAGAAAAGAATAATGATGCATTGGCTCTGAAGACGATTTTCAATGGACTCTCAGGTTCTATCAAAGAAAGCATGGGGCAATGTACTTTCACCAAGGATCTAGGGTTGAAGCTAGAGAAGACATATCAAGAAAAAAAGGAAGACACTGAAGATAATTCCATCAAGAAAAATGAAGGTAAAGACTCTCCAAAATACTTTGATTTCAATAATTGTAAGTGTGATGATGTTGAATGTTTCTCTACAAGTGAAGAAGAAAATCTAGAAGTAGTTTGTGTAGAATTAGATGACAGTTATCCTATAGATGAAGAGGAAGATTTGTTGAAGCTTAAAGATAAACTTTTATCTAAGTTAGATAATGTTAGCAGTGAAATATCACATTACTCAATTCATTTTGAGTATCTTGAAAAATATACTAAGGAAGTCCTAGAAAAGTACCCAAGATATACCACGGCACTAAAGCAAATTCTCAAAGAACATGAAGAAAGTAAAAAGACTCAATTAGAAGAAAAAGAAGAAGAGATAAAATGACTAAAGAATGAAATAGAAGAAAATAATAAGGTATATGATGAGCTTAGCAAAAGTCTTGAAGTTAATGTCAATATTAAGACCAAAATTGAAGAAGCCAAAATAATAGAGGAACTATTGAAGAATCAAGTAAATGAAAAGGAAGAGTTGTTCCATAAGTTGGAAGTTGAATTTGTTGATATTAGAAAGAAAGTAGAGAATTCAAACACTCACATCAAGTTCATGAACAACTCAACAATCTTTGATGAGATCCTAGATAGCCAAATATCTCCAAATGATAAATCAGGTCTTGGATACAACAAGGAAGCTATACATATTGAAGCCAACCATATACATTCCCTGTGCTTCATTCTCAAAAGGTGGAAGTAATGTTGCAAGTCAACCATATACACAAATCAAGGAAGCGTTCAAAGGAACAAAGCAAGGAAGACATCAAGAAGTCATCTTTACACCTCAAAGAAAATTCATAAGAGAGACACCTTCAAGGTGGACACTAAAGAAAATGTATGAAAATGTTTTTCAGGGTCACTACTACTCATGTAATGAATATGGTCACAAAACTTTGGATTGCATTCATTATGCAAGGAAAGATAATGGAAGGTTTCATAACACCCTAAGGTGTTGGAGATGTAATCAAGTGGGACACATTGCTACTCATTGTCACACCATGAGATGCTACAGTTGTAGTGGGTTTGGCCATAAATCCCAGGATTGCTAGAACACAAGAAGACAGTATATGAGGAGTGCTTCATATAGCATGACAAGAAGAACACATGAAGCTAGGAAGGAATACAATTTTGAAAATATGGAAGCTTAGAGCTCAAGTTCTGAGAAGTTGGGACACCTTCAGAAGTGGGTGAAGAAGACCGAACAACCAGAATAGATTGGCAGCCATGAGGAAATCTCAAGCATGATTTTTTGTGAAGCATATGTGGGATCCTTTGGGATAAGTTTTATCGGATAAATCGGTAGGTGCGAACACTAACTAATCTCCCTAGATCCACCTAGATCTAGAACAAAACACACCAGAACATGACGCTTTCCTTAAGTTTTAGATATTGAATTTAGTAACTAAAGAGGGATAGGTGACATAATGTTTAAACGTCACTTCCTCTCGCCATCACCATCCCAAATCCATTCCAACACTCATACAATGATGATCCTGCAAAAGAATGCAACCAACCAAAGTGATAGTAATAGCATAAACTCAATATAAACCTATGTATGTGGTCAAGGAATCATACAATAAAACACAACAAGCTTTATAGGAAATAATGATATTACAGTATCATATCGAATGTGAAAGAGAGATTACAACCATGGCATTGATGTCGTAAGGTCCCTTCCAACTATCCTTCGTTCTCCAAGGATTTTGAGACAATGGATCTGATAGCTACTCACAATCTTTCTTGACAAAGCAAATCTCAAAGCCACTCTAACCAAGCTAACAATCCCAAGCCAAAAACAACTAACTCTCTCCATTAGAGCTCCTCTCCTTTTATAAGCTGAAGAGGATAAGGTGAGGAGGTTAGGATGATCCCACTAAATCATGAAAGTAAGTAAGATCCAAACCATTCATATGCCACCTCACCATGGAAGTTTCTCCTTCTAAAAGCATCGAGAAGATGATCGTTTTTCCCACATATGAGCATTCTCTCACCCTACTTATAGAGAAACCTACGAACCTCTCGCAACCCAGCTATGGTGCAGCCTACGAGAATCAGGCATTCTCACACCCTGCCTATATAGAAACCTGAGAACATCCTCTTTAATAGGGTTTTTACAAAGGAGAATGCAACTTCTTTTCTCAGGAAAAGTTCTTCTCTCTTCTTTCTTCAGGAACTCAGGCCACTGACCCCTCTGAAGGAAACAGATAGGTTTGCATCATTAACGGTCATAGGGATGACGAAAATAATGTGTAACAATAAGTCACGTACATACATGAGGTGACTTATAGAAAGGTTGTGTACATACACAAGATGTTTGTAGAACAGACCGTGTACCTATGGTAAAAGCCTTGGAAAAGAAGGCAATGCAGATGAGTTGCAACATGGTTTGATGGTAAAACTCTATCTTGCAGGGTTTGACATGGTTTATTGCAGGTTTTCATGATTATATGTTTCCATGTGTATTTTATGTATGTATGGTGATAACATATAGTTGTGTATTGAAAGTCTATCTTGGATGCATGGTACTAACCTTAGAGTGTGGATTGAGACATTTATTGTTGAGGAAAAATGTTGGTTATGTCAGTGATGATATGGCATGTTGTTTATGGGACAATTCATGTCGATGTGATGTTAGCTATAGACATATCATTGATATATTGAGGGACACTCTTAGTACTTGTTTAGAGGTATTATTGGCTCCTTAATACTTGTTGTAGTGAATGGTTTTTGAGGCAGATATGTCATGGTACATGAATGGTACATATGTGATATCCATTGATATGTCTTATGATGTATTCTTAGAGGCATATTTGTTGGATGTCTTGGTTCATGCATTTGGCATATGGTTGAGCTACATATTGGGACATGTAGTTGATGAGTTGATGAGGTGGTTATGTTGTGCATCATTGATGAGTCATAGCTTGATATATAGTTGATGCGTGATTGATGTTGTACATTGTTAGAGGCTCTTACTAACGGTATGATTAACACATGGTTTATGGTTGATATGGCATACATGTGTGTGAACACATCTTGATTGTAGTTCATGTTGTTGAGCTTTGGTGCATGGTTGATGCACTTCATTTGGTACATGATGTATGGGATGATATGGTTGAGACACTTGTTATGATAATTGGTTGATATATTGATGGTTGATATGCATGGTTGTGGCACTTGGTTCATGGTAGAGCCATATCATGAACGATATGAAACTTGTTTGAGGCACATGGTTGGCATGTTGGTAGAGGCATATGGTTGGTACAAAGTTGTCACATGTTCTTGAAACATGGTTGATACACTCCATTGATGATATCTTATGGTATATTGTATGGTATTTATGTACATGGTTGATGTATGTGGGTGTTGTGCATGGTTGGAACATAGTATGGCACAATATGTACATGGTTGATGTTTTGTTCATGATTCTTTAGTCATTGTTGATATATCTTTTTCTTCATGATGTATGGTATGGAATGAGTTTGACGCATGGATAGGTCCAAGGATCATCATAGGAAGAGAATATCATTGTTGAGTAGTTGATCTATGTTCCAGTTGAGCAGTAGCATTTGTAGCAGAAGAAGAGTGCAGTGGTAGAATATTGTTCATCTTGCAGAGAAGATAGGGGGATACATACCCACAGGAGGAGTCATTCCTCTTCCCATGATTCCAGGAGGAGAGATTTATCATATACATGATAGAGATATAGATGCTTGGATAGTTAGATGCTTGGAGAGAGTGCACAAAGGCATGTTTCCAAGAGGAATGATGGTCATAGGGGGAGCATGAGTGATATGTCTTCAACATTACATCACAGTAATATCCCTTGTTAAAAAGGGGATAAATTATTTAGAGGAAGCTCACAGGAATCCAGACAAGGGGAGAAACCCCAAGGAGAGTTTAGGAAGGGGGAGAATCCCCAAGGAGAGAACTACCATTTTCCATTGATGTCAAAGGGGGAAAGATAGTCACAATGATGTGATTGAGATGACTATTGATGAAGAGAAATTCCATGTCTACATGTTTCCATCAATTATTGGTGTTGACATCAATGTTGGTATTTCCATTAATGCCAAAGGGGGATATTGTTGCATTATGTTCTCACTGATGTCAAATTATTGATGTCAAAGAGTTGACATCTTGTCATAGTATCATTGATGTATTAATTGATGTCCTATGTTGTCAAAGATGTAATTGATTTCAAATATGTCAAGTGGTGTCATAGTGATGTATTTTCATGGATTGATGTATAGATAGGATGATGTAAAGGTTGGTCATTATTGTCTTGTCATGGTTGATAGGAATAACCAAATGAATAAAATCCAAAGTGGTCGTCTTATGGTGAAATCCATCATGGGAAGATGCTCTTGGATAAATTTATCAAATTGGTCCCCTTATGGTGAAATCCCTCACGGGAAGACGATTTGTGAAGTCCAAATGGTGAGGTATCCCAATAGTGTGGTTAGGGAAACCAAGTTTGATTAAGGAATACTGTAATGAATATTTGTGAATTTGTGGGAGAAACTATTCTATATGGATAGTTTATGTCATGCCATTTCTAGTGATATGTAGAACGTCGCATAACTCCTCACAGTCAGAGAGTTATGGCCATGTGAAGTTGCGTAACCCTCATGAGTTATCTAGAAGCATATAGAAGGTCAAAAAAGTCAAATTATTATAGAAGATTATAGAATAAGTTGACCAGTCAAAGTGGTTCGTCATGGGTTAAGTTGTTGCAACAAGATAACAATTAAAAATAAATTAGTTGCAACTAGAATTGGAGAGTTTACTATTTGTGGATAAATTGGTTAACTGGACAAAGTGGCTAAGCGGACAAAGTGGCTATGTGAACAAAGTGGCTAAGTGGACAAAGTGGCTAAGTGGAAAAAATGGCTAAGTGGACAAATTTGGTTTAGTGGACAAAGTGGCTAAGTGGACAAAGTGGCTAAGTGGACAAAGTTGGTTCAGTGGACAAAGTGGCTAAGTGGACAAACTTGGTTCAGTGGACAAAGTGGCTAAGTGGACAAAGTGGTTAAGTGGATACTTCTCGAGGAAGCTACTTGGAGAGTATAAATAAGAGAGAAAGGGTATCCCATTAGTATCCATTGAGAATATTTAATATCTACAAGTGAGTGAGGTAACCAAAGGATATATAAGTATAATTTCAGAGGAAAGGTGAAGTAAAGAAAGCCGAAATTCAAGGGAGGATAAAGTCTTTTGATGATGCTTTCTAAGGTATGTTATTTACAGGTCACCTCACCATTGAAAATAATGTTTTTTCTAGAATGATTTAGATAGAAAAATATGGATTATGTTGAGAAAACATATCCACATAATTGTGATAAAAATTTCATCTTGTGGGTCGTTATATTTTGGGAGTTACACTCCGTGGAATATAGGGTTTGTGGCTAGTCCTGAAACTAGTCTAAAATAGGTGTTTCGGGTAAAAACATCATAAATTATTCATAACAGATCCAAATTCAGTAATAATAAATGTATTGGTTATAATACACTCTATAGTATGTTGTGTACAATTTTCAGATCCATACAGCAAATATGCCATGTGGAGCATGCTCTACAAGTTCGCTCTCTAGAATAAGCCAAAATTCAGCAAGGTTTGTCATTTTTGGTATAACTCATTTTCTGGGAGGTTCCAAGTAGTGAAACCTCGAGGAGTTGCAGAAACGATGTTGAAGAAAATTGTGTACCATTTTTATACCTTCATTCATTACATGTACAGAGTTATGATTGTTTCAAGTTGGGGTTGTTGACTAATCCAAAATTAGTCATGTGAGACTAAAGTAAAGTTTGATGAAAATTTTAGTTTCTTTTTGTTGAAGTTAAGGAAGGTTTATAGATCTATGATCACATACAATAGGTATGTTACATAGTCACTGATCAGATTTGGATGATGATATTGATGAGATGGGTTGTCATGACAGGTTGTGCATAGTTGATGCACTTGTATTGGTATAGATTGTTGGTATAGTTTGACAGATTTCTTTCTGTCTACAAGTTCAATATTGTACTTGAGGGTTGGATTCCTCACACCTCGGTTGGTGATGATATATGCAGGTTGGGTCTTTCATTGAGAGTTGGTTCTCTCTTTCAGTTGGCGCTGATAAAACCCCAAGGATTGTAGTTCATAATACAAAAGAAACTTATACATATATTTGGTGTTCCTTGTTTTCCGTATTGTGATGGTGCATAACTATTTATTGTTAATGTATGTAATTGAAATATATTTACATGCAAGAAACTAAGTATGAATGGAATTAATAAGTAATGATGTGTTGAATGATGATTGCTAACTAAAGTTTTGTGAGAAGTGTAAAAATATCCCTCACACTGATTCACCCCCACTCTTAGTGTGATCAGTGTGTCCAACAAAGACTCCTAGGGGAATGTCTTCGGTGGATAGGTCTCCAAATAATATTCTAATGCAGGTAGAAGCAAGTTCTTCGAGTTCAAAGGGATCATGGTATTCCATTTCAAAGGGATCATGGTCTTCCATTTCAAAGGGAGAAACAACAACAACAAATGAGATGATGGGGTTGGAGAGAGATCTAGGTGGAGGTTCAATAAGTACCTCCCTCACTAAGAGGGAGTGTTAGTTTTTGTAGCTCAAAGGTAATTATACATTGGTCGTGCTTAGCATGTAGAAGTGACCGAAAAAATGTCTCTCTCTAGTGACTTGACTTTATAAAGTGATTTTATAAAGTTAGGTGGGTTATTTTATTATTTAATGAATAAAAGTGACTTTATGAAGTTTGAGTTACTTAAGTGATTTAATTCATCTCACTGGAATAATAAGTCACATCCATTGATATTGTGGGGAAAGATTAAATCTTAGTCATTGATATCTAGGGTTAGTGTTGTTACTCATTAATGAGTTTATAAATGCAACATTTGAGAGAGATGGGACACAATTTTCTAAGAGAAATTAAGAGAAGGGTTGAAAGAAAGAGAGAAGGAGCAACATAGAAGGACGGTTGCAAATCACAAGGAGAATAGGGGGCATGCATCCCAATAAGAGATCAGCATGTAATACTGGTACATACACCATTAAATGAGAGTCGTACAATACATATTTAGCAGTTCCATACAACTATTTTTATACATAGAAATTGAGGCAAGGGTTGCACAAATATTTAGGTAGTTTGGGAGTGTATTTATTGTTGTAGCTTGTCTATATAGAACAAGACCATGCAAAGAATATTTGGGAACAATTTTTGAGGCAATTTTTTGTTGTTGTGTTGACCGTATAGGTCGTACAACAAGTTTTCATGTTTTTCAAGGAAGATTGGCACTAAGATCGAAGTAAACTATTAACACATTTTTTCTAGATAAGTACTAAGTATTTATTGCTGAAAAATATTGTTGTTGTCACTCAAACATTTCTGTGAGCTCATTGATAGAATCTCTCTTGTTCTAGTTTTCCCTTCAAGGTTTTTCCAGGGGCATTTCCCGAATATATTTGTGTCAAATGTGTATTGGATATTTTTCTATTGTTCATTTATTTCCACTACAAATTTCTTAGTCATTTCTATTTCTGCTCATAAAGTACATTTGAATGTTTTTGGTTTAAATGCATTATTGTTGAATTGTTATTGGAGACATAAATCAAAGTGTGGCTAAGTGGTTGACGAAATACCTACAAGAGTAAAACTAGTTTGTAGGTGAAATTTCTACACAAAAAACAACCTTATTTGTTTTTAGGGCTACGCCCCCGAACATGGGAGGATAGGAAGCCCCCTACCTTGCAACCATTCCAATATGTATTACATGGGATAATAGTGCAAATAATATAACACATACCCAACATTCTCCCACTTGTTGTTTTCTTTGCATTTAGGGGACCCAAATATTACATGATCAAGAAACCAAGGAAGCAATGTGCATTGTTTCTCTACACAAAGGAAACTTCTCAATGCTCATATACTTTGTTAATGAATTTGAAAAATTATTCAAAGCATACACCTTCACCAACAAAACCTTTTCTTCAACCATATCTCTCACAAGTGATATTGAAAATCAATATGTTTTTTCTTAGAATGATAACCTAGGTTCATTACCAGAAATATTTCACTCTAACTATCACAATATACCCTTATAGTTTGTTGTACAAACAAAATACCTGAACACAATATCATTAACCATACAAATTCCTTAGTTTCATGAGTGTCTACAATGTATTAATCTTTTATAGTTGAGAGAGAAATTAAAAACTATTTCTTGCTCATCAAATTTATTGCTCCTCCAAATAGGTTAAACACATAACCACCTATAGATCTTATGTTATGTATATCTCCAACCTAGCCTATTTATGGGTCAAAATGGTTAGTAATTTAGTAAGGGAGAATTACCCATGGCTAGTGCCAATTAAAATCAGTCTCGTTTGGGGCAGAAAACCCCGATCAATGTGTGGGCCCAATTTCCATTGATATTTTAAAAAAAGCAAAGACGAAAATCAAATTTAATTCTAACAACTATTCTATCAAATGAAAAATAAAACTCTCTAGCTACTTGTCTAACCTATCTTGATCAAGATAAAATCTAAAGAGTGAACAACAATGAACCCAATATAGAATATAAAAAATTATTTACTATTAAACCTGATACATGACCACTATATTTGATAGAAACCACTATATCAAATCAAAAATAAAACTTTTTAGCTACTTGTCTAACCTATCTTGATCAAGAGTGAATCCATAGTGTCAAAAATAAATAAACAACAATAAACTCAATATAGCATATACAAAGTTATTTACTATTAAACCTGATACATAACCACTATATCTAATAGTAACCATGCATCCACTAATTTTATTAAACATATACATGGAAAGAATTCACATGCATGAGTGTTCAAAAAACCAATTAACATTCACTAAAATAGAGACAAATCCCACATTACAACAAAATAACATCCATGGCCACCAAATAGTGATTCTATCATTTATTCATGCAATAAGAATATTACAATAGTGTGCGAGGAAAAAGTCCTTTAATCTGTTACAATCACTCTCTTTTATAGAACAAAAGAGGCTCTTCAACTTCTGGGACTGCTAATGTTACATTTAAAATGTTTCCTCCCACCCCTTTTTTCCTATTATACATATTATATTTCCTTTACATTTCAATTTATGAATATATAGTAAATACATACAAACAATAAATACACACAAAATTTAGGAAGACTTCTTTGTAACTAAATTCTCTCTATAGGAAGTCCACAAATTTCTTATTCTAGAGATTTATTCGGCGTTATTCAACTTTATTCTTTCAATTTGTATCTGTCCATAATAAATCCTTTCCGAAAAATATCGTCCCAAATCTTTGTGCATTCTTTTGATTTAGGAATTAGTCATAGTGGAAATCTTTACTGGCTTCACCAAGTAGTTGTTAAAAACATCTTTATGTATCTCACTGAGTACGGAAATTTCTTGTTTATTGTCAACTCATATATGCTCAACTTCTGCAATTCTTAGATTACTAGGAACTGCTTGATTCAATTTATCCATAACTGACATTCAAATTGTTCAAGGATGTCATCTACTAAATTCCACAATCTATAGGAAGCTTTAGTGGTGATCTCCAGAGTTTCCTTGATGTCCTCACAGGAGGCCTTCCAGATGTCCATTATTACTTAGGTTTTCCCATTTTCTCTATGAACAAATCTCGAGAGATATGAAGGATCCTATGAATATATTTTATGCCAATCTACTACCTTATTGAGGGAATCCTTGGTAGTGTTTATTTTTTTCTTTTTTCTCTTCCACATGGTCTAACAACCTCATCAAATTACTATGAAATTTACAAATTTCATTCAACTCAGAGAAGAAATGTCTCAGATATTCCCTCATATCTTCATTGATTTTCAAGGATTGTCCCTTCACAGTTTCAAGGATGATGGTGGCTTTGCTTCTCTCTTTCAGTTTGGCTTGAAGAGTTCACACTTTCTCTCCATACCTTACAATTTTTAGTTTATATTGCTAAGAGAGAGATCTTATTTTATTGCTCTATTTTCAACTGCTTAATGTCCTGTAGAAAAAATTTCTTTAAGGATTCCATTTAATCTTTGTGGTGTTGATCCTTCTCACTAATCTTTTGTTTGAACCCATCTTCAATTTGAATCATTTGTAGCCTTAGTTTTTCTTCTAAATATGATACCCTTTTTTTGTAGGTATCCAGGGTAGCACACAACTCAATGACAATGATGGAATTTCCAACTACAAAGGAACTCAAAGTAGATGTTTTGTCTACTACATTACTTTGTGGATATTTATACCTAGATTCCATACTATGATTTTCTCTTATGATTATTTTTTGAGGGGTTCTTCTACCTTTTCTATCTTTGATGATCTGTTAGAAATTCCTCTTTTGGATTTGATGAAAAAATAATCCCCTGGGGATACGAAAACAACAACAAAATAAACTATTTGTGAAGAGTGGGAGAAACCAATAGATATGGTGTTGAGTGGATTTCCTAGGCTAAAAGAACATTTGAGCAAGGTCATCCTCTGTGTTTTTCTCAATTTATATCTTTTGCGTGACGAGAGAATAATATTTTTAGCTTTGACCTCTCATAGTTTCATTTGTTTAATCTTTTCTACTTTAGATGCCTCCCTTTGTCTAGTATTAGTTTCAATATCTTCCTTCCTATTCAATTCCCTCTCTTCTTGATCTGAAAATCGTTAGACACCACTTATTTCTTTACTTATATACATGCAATATATAACTTGATCTAGAATAATTTATTGATCGTATTGGGGTGGTTTGCATAATTATGATGATGGGCTTTGAACCCAAAAACTTATAAAATGAAGATTAACTTTCTTGATGATAGTGATATGATGTAATAGAAAATAAAAGAACTTAAATTACATACTTTTGTTTCATCTTTAAGTTCCATTTGATCCAATGAAAATTGCCTTCTCCATCTCAAGTACCAAAAACACATGTAAAATGACTCACACATGCCAATTTAATGGATTCCCTTAACTTCTATTACTCAACACAAGAAAATTACTTCACCATTGAAATCTTTTTGAAATTCTGAAACTCGTGACTATAAAGTCGACCAATTTCTAAACTAGCTCAATTTCACGTTGTTCGGCTTGCAAAACAATGCATGAAATGCTTATTAATGAAAATTTGAGAAAAAAGTTTTGAAAATGACATAAAATCACAAAACACACCTCATATTCATGATCCTTGCAAAAAATCATGCAGAATTGATATAAACACTTGCAATTCCGTCAAGGTACCATTCGACACGCTTTACGATGCAACACAAAATTAAGCGTGTACTTGCACATACTTCCATACAATATGTACAGTATCAAAATTGGTGCACCTTGAACTCTGTGTAGTCTCAGAATCTATTCATATGAATGTGTGCACATAGGGATGTGTGTTTCCATTGGAATATGTGCCCAATATATAGGGCGGCCTCCAAAACCATACCTTAAATTTAAGGCAAGTTCATTACTATATTTGGCAGTATCTTCGTTATTTATGGGGTGTTCGATTAGTCGGTATAACCTCCCTCTATTTTAGCGGAGGTCATGGTTCGATTCCCATCCATGCATATACGGTGGCGGTTTGTTTGTTTTCATATCCGTTGGTTTGTTTTAAAATCACATGGTATATAATATATATACTATATAATTATGCCAAACAAACCCCTGTCACATATAAGGTTAAGCCCATTCAGGTTACAACTTACTCATGTGGTGATATATAATGACCAAGGGCTTGGGGATATCCCTCGTCCGCTTTCCTCCTCAAAATGAACCTTAACATTAATTTAAATAATATTATTACCACTCATATGTTAATAACTATATTGTGGTGTGTTCGTAATGTGGGCCTTGTTAAGGCGTGTAGACTATGGAGGTCATGGGGTCAAATCCTATTGACTCCATAAATTTTATATAACATAACCCATTACTTTCCAATGGGAGTTCACCATGTGACGACCTCTCATTGGCCCTCCTCTGCCATGTGTCAACACACTATTGGACCACTTGGAGAGTATAGATTCCAACCGATCTTCTCATTCAACTTGTACGATCAGTTCATGTGCCACCTTTGGGTGTGGCTACATCATCTATACAGTCGTGACATGTTTCACTGTATGGACATGACACGTGTCCTTTTACCCCTTTGACTTTTCACTTTGTCTTAGGTTGACTTGAACTTTGACTACCCATAATGTTTTCATAAGAGCTCTGTTTTACATGTCATCTGTTCCATTGGAAAGTTGACGACGAGCTCTACGCGATAATGTCATTTTTGAGATAATTTGAGATACTTGAATTTTGGGAATTTATAGATCCCCTAGGACCTTTGTGAGTGTTCCATATCCTCCTAGACCTCGACGAGCATTCCTTGGATCCTTCTGGATCACACCTTCCCACTTTAGAACTTTTGGACCTACAAAATTATAGATACTCAATATCTTAGTGATGATAACTCTAACTCATTCTTCCATCTTACTAAAATGTTCATATCCAGTAACTTAGTTATGAAGCTTCTTCACTCTTCCATCTTGTTGATTATTTTAAAAATAAGTCTTCATCTTGGACTTCAATATTAGGTACTATATTAGTGTACTTGTATATGATTCTCTGGAATATAGCTCTCACTCTGGCCTCTGGTATTGTATCTAATATGATATATAGCTCTAGTTCTGGCTTATAGATTCCCTAACAACAAAAATCATGTTCACTAGATCTCTGCAATATTTGTATCATGTATTTCAACATCCACTCCCATCTCCTTCTGTGGAAAATAGTCTATCTTGACCAATTTGAAACCAAGTCAAATGTTGATCTATGCCTTGTCAGACTTTTTGTTATGCTTGATGTATTTGTAGAAGTCCTTGAATGAATACTATGTCCATTGTTGCTCATGCCTAAAAAACAATTATGTTTGTACTATTATCATTTGTACCTTCCTTTATTTCTTATGTATAAGGTATACATCCATACGAACATGAAATAGAATTCAAAGATGCTTATAGCATGCACCTTTATGTGCCTCTTATAAGAGGATTATTTCTTCTTTACCAACTCTAGAATGTTTGTACTTTGATGCTCTTTCTTCTCTAGAACTACATGTTCCAACTGCTTGCATACTTCTATTCCTCTACTTTTAGTTATTCAGAATAAACAGTATTTACTAAGACAATTTGATCCATATGTAGCCCTTAGTTGATTATGAGAAAATAAATTTTTCCATATTGATGTCTAAAGGCTTAGAAATCTTCATAATGAGATTCCTCTCACTGTAAAACAATATGTATAGGAAACTATCTAGAAATCTATTAAACATGATTTTTCTCACTCTATAACAAGGTGTAAAGGAGGATATCTTGAAATATCTAACGAGATTACTATCACTCTTTACAACATATACGGTGGAAATAAAGAAACTCTCTTTACAAAATTCCTCTCTCATACAATGTGGCAATATAGAAATTTATAGAGTCCCTCTCACTCTTATAATTTACAATGATCGACTTACAAGCCTTCTAATAGACTTCAGGATATTTACATATATGCATATTATATTTACATATATGCATATTATGTTTACAAATATACATATTTACATAAATTTTATATGGTTTACTTATAAACTCATTCTCCCAAGTGTACTAGGGGGAGTCTCACAACTTACGACCTATGACAATGCCTCTAACTTTGATGCTAAATTTGACATTGAATTTGATGCAGAAACTGATCTCGAGTCTAAGTCACCATTGGATCAAACTATCTGTCTTCCCAGTAACATGTATAACCTCACTTTGTGGATACCAAGTACTATTGTCATGTCTGGAGTAACTGTTGCATACACAAGCACTCAACCATTCTGAAATGTAACTGCATATCCTTCATCTTCAAATGATGCAACTGATAGAAGGTTTACCTTTAAGTATGGGACATACAACATATTCTCTATTCCCATAAATCCTCCCGACTTGAGCTAGAATCTTTGATGCAGGAGAATCTCCCACGTCAAGTGAGCCAGCGCGGAAGCAGAGGACGGTTGGACAAGCGCCAACACAAATTTTGAAAACACCTTGAAGTTGTTGCGCAAATATTAAATGATCCATTTAAGAAGGAGGCGCACTTATATATTGTAAATGGACCTTGAGTGGATTGCTCTCGTCCTTAGTAGGTAGGAGGCATTTAATATAGTTAATGCAGGTAGATAGGATTTTAATTCTAGATTAGACTGTTTGAGAGCGCAAGAGGGAAATAGGATATAGACACCCTCATTGTGCATTTGTATTATTATTCTGGAGCATTAGAGCAAGAACAAGCAGAGAGCTGTGAAAAGAACACCCATGTATAGACATTTGAATTAATAGAATAAAGCTTTGATTTGAATTCATGGTTTTGTGTCTATTCTTTGTGTATTGATGCTGATGTGCTCATGAATGTTTGCTTCCAATTACACATTTTCTTTTATATGCTTTGTATATGATTTCATGTTTGATTTGAAGTCTGATAGAAAGAAGGAATGAGTTTCAATTGTTTCTCTATCTGAGCCAAGGATTCCTGCAAGGAGTGCAGTCGAATTGTCCACAAGGAGTGCGTTGACAGAGGGTTCAGATAGAGACAAATTTTGTTCTCATTCATCCCAAAGGTGTAGTTGGGCACAGGAGTCGTGCAAGGAGTGTGCAGGCCGGTTAGAAGTCTCAGAGTTGTGAACCTGAGTGAAGTATCGAAGGACTTCTATTGCAGGTGTGCGCAGAGTCGAGGAACTTCAACACTTAGACGTGTTGAAGGGTTGTCGCAAGGAGTGCGCGCAAGGAGTCTTTTCTAAGGCTCAGAGTCATAGAAAATCTCAGGAAGGATAGGCCTTTGAGTTTGTTGAAAGAGAGTGCAGAGAATTTATGCCCCGTAGGTTGGCGAGAAGTTTCGTAAGTTCGCACGCAGGTGGACAAGCCTTCGAGGAGGAGTACTTAGTTCATTTCACAGGATTCATCGGGGAAGATAGATGGTCGGAGTTCTCCGAGGAGAATCCGTGACAATCTGTGGGTCGTTAGATATTGCAGAGGTGCAGGGTAGATACGATGTCATATTCTCTAGAGGTTTAAATCTCAGGAGGGCAGAGACGTTGATACGAGCCATAAGCTTCGTTGGATCTACACGTATATTGTGCATCGGGGTTTCGTGGATTGAAACTCCAAAATATTGCAACGGAAATCGCGATATTGTGATACGCGATATTCCGACGGAAAGGGGAATAGTGTGGGCCACAATGGAGTCAGCGAGTGGAGGACAGGTGGCACAAGTCATCGGGATTTTGTAGCGAGAAGTCTCGACCATTGGACATCAAGATTCGCGATCCCGTGAAGTCTGAAATCCCGACGAGGTGACAGGGAGAAAAAAAAAATCAACTCGCGCGTGTGTCGGTTAATCGGCATATCGGGTATCGGGAGTCGGGGAACCAAAGTGTTCGATATCGCGAGGGGAGAAATCACAATAGATAAAGTCCCGATAGAAGAAGGAAAAAGTCAGCGTTGACTCATATCGGCATTCAGGTATTCGTGGAACCAACACTCGACCACTTGCCTTTGAATTCGCGAAGTCGCGAGTTCCGATTCCCCGATAAGTAAAGAGAGGGGGAATCGCACGAGGAGATTTGTGGGTGCAGATTTTGATAGGGAAATAGAAGAACCTTGGTGTTCTTCGGGCCGAGGAAAGAGGAGATCCTATGAGCAACGTGCTTGCGGGTACGACTGCGTCAATCTTACATATCGATACCCTCTTATTTATTGTCTGGTATTTTCTTGTCTGGTATTGGTTCCATATCCCACAAAGAAATATGTGTCAAAATCTGAAAAAGTTAAAAATATTGATCTCATCTTAGTCATGTGGCGATATGAGCCATTGTCCACGAACCATTCTTTGATGTCTTCATAAATCACTTTTCCAAGACCAACCATCAATAATTATTCTTTCCCAAGCCTCTCAATAAGACCATTGACTTTATCTGGAGTTGTTTCTTGTCTTCTCACAAGTGTCTTCACATCCTTCAAGTTTTGCTTCAGATATAAGTGTGGGTAAAGTGCCCTGCACTTCTCAATCTAGTGTCCACTCTTACCATAATAAGAGCTAGAGTGTCTTGTTCCATGATCCCTTCTTATCATTCCTCCTTTTTCTCTGAATTGAGAAATGATTTTCCTTCTTCTTGGATGGATTTACTTGCACAGACTATCTTCTCAAATACTTCTCCACATCATGGTTTCTAGTTCCATAGGAAGCATATGGATAACTAGACCATTCTCTAGTGGGTAAAGTCTTCATTCCTTCTCATGTAGCATGCACGTATTTCCCTGAAGATGCATTGCACATGTTACTCTTGGAAGGTAAGGCCAAATGATTATGTAGGACTTCTTCATCTGAGGTTCTCTTTGCTTCAGCTACCCTCGAGCACTCTTCATATTGATGAGACAAATAATAATATGAAGAGTCTTCTCTCTCGATTATGTTCCTTGAGGGAGATGATATCTCTTGTAATGTAGACTTATCATTCTTTGATTGTCTAACTTTACTGATTGATGGTGCTATATGCAAATTTCTCTCTAGTTCATGAAAAATACTCATGTGAAAATCTTCATGACATAACAGTCGATCTTGCAAACTCTACTTCTCTTCCTCAAGAGATTGAAACTGCATTCTTAACTCGGAATTCTCTCTCTGGATTTGTCAATTAATGTTCTTCTGCAATATTAACTTCATAAGAACCTTACTCATCTTGTTTTCTTGATAAGAGCCTTCAATATATTCACCAACTAAACTCTTGGATCTCATCATAACAACAACTTGCAACACATGCCAAAACTAGCTCTGATACCATTTGATCCAAAAATCCTTAGTCACCACTTATTTCTTTACTTATATGCATGCAATATCTAACTTGATCCAATATAATTTACTAATCGTATTGGGGTGGTTTGTATAATTCTGATGATGTGCCTTGAACCCAAAAATGCATATACTAAATATTAGATTGCTTTATGATAGTTAGATGAGACAATAGAAAACAAAAGAACTCAAATTACATATTTTTTTTTCATCTTTAATTTCCATTCAATCCAATGAAAATTGTCTTCTCTATATCAAGTACCAAAAACACATGTAAAATGACTCACATATGCCAATTTAATGGATTATATTAAATTACATTACTCAACATGAGAAAATGAATTCACCATTGAAATCCTTGTGAAATTATGAAACTTTTGACTATAAATTCGACCAATTTCCAAACTAGCTCAATTTCATGCTCTTCGGCACACAAAACAATGCATTAAATACTTATTAATGACAAATTGAGATTTGTTTTCTACGAATGACCTAAAATCACAAAATAGACCTCATATTCATGATCCTTGCAAAAAATCATGCAGACTTGATACAAAACACTTGAAAATCCGTCAAGGTACCATTCAACAATCTTTACATTGCAACACAAAATTAAGCTTATACTTGCACATACTTTACTATAGTCCATAGAGTTTTGAAATACATGCACCTAGAACTTCGTGTAGTCTCCGACTTTGTGCATAGGAATGTGTGCACAGAGGGATGTGTGTTTGCGTTGTAATTTGTGCCCAATATATAGGGCGGACTCCAAAACCATACCCAAAGTTTAAGGCAACTACATTACTATATTTGGTGGTATCTCTACTAATTATGGGGTGTTGGCTTAGTGGTTAGAACTTCCCACTATTATATAGGAGGTCGGGGTTCAATTCGCCTCCATGCATATATGATGGTGGTTTGTTTGTTTTAATATATGTTGGTTGGTTTTAAAATCACATGGTATATAATATATTATATATAATATATAATTATGCCAAACAAACCCCTGTTGCATATCAGGTTAATCCCATTCCGGTTACAACTCTGTCATGTGGTGATATATAATGACCAAGGGTCATATCCTCTTTGCACATGAAGATAAGTAAGAAGTGATCCCTGCTTCAACGCTCTGATAGGAGATTCCCCTAACAATAAATCTATCATGGAAATACTTGGGAAGAAGATGAGGGGTAGAGGTGCACCCAAAGACCCTAATGTACATGTAGTGCTTCTCAATGTACCAATATCGTATATCCTTGAGATATTTTCTGGCCTCTTGTGACAGTCAATAGGGTGGTTGATAAAATATGTTACATAATAGAGGGGGCATAAAATTGTCACATATATCATAAAAACGATTCTTATAATTTCTTTCTCATAATTTCGAGCAATATATATGTATAGGGGGTTGTTGATATAAAATATTGTTTTACGGTCTTTAAGTCAACCTCACGAGGATAAAATTTCCTTGCATTTTTTAAGAGGTGGTACTCCTTATGTATAGGGGGTTGTTGATCTTAAATATTGTTTTACGGTCTTGAAGTCAACCTTATGAGGATAAAATTCCCCTGCATTTTTTAAGAGGTGGTACTCCTTTGTTTTTTAAGTTGCGCACAAAAATATAAACAATGCTTGAGAAGGACCATGCTTATTTGAAATAAGTATTCACCTTATGTATATGGGGTTGTTGATCTAAAAGATTGTTTTACGGTCTTTAATTCACCTCATGAGGATAAAATTCCCCTGCATTTTTTAAGAGGTGGTACTCCTCTGTTTTTTAAATTCCACACATAAATATAAACAATGCATGAGAAGGACCATGCTTATTTGAAATAATTATTCACATCCAAAGAATACCTGAGATAGGATCGGGTATCTTATCAAAGAAAATATTTACAATATATTACAAGATTCATAAACCAATAGAGTGTGAAAGTAAATATAGTGACATTTTCATCACAACGTTCATCAAGACAAAACATAATATTCAAGGAAAGGGAACAAGAAAGCATAGAGCACATATGACACAAAACTTTAAATGTGTTGAAATATCATGTAACTACAAAGAATATTCTATTTATTATTGATTCATTAGATCAATCCCCTTTTGTCGATTGATCATATCGGGCATTGTAATTGACCAAATCCCCTTTTGCAGATTGGTCAAACCCTAATTGTAATATGCAAATTAAGAAGTCGGACCCCAGGCAAATTAAAGTGGTTCTAACCACCCAGAAAGACAAGTCAGCCCTGCCAGTGAAGAGACACCTCCTTTCAGCACTTGCCAGTTTGTATAGATAAAGGAAGTCAACCACTCATTTGTTCACTCACTTAACTCACTCATTTAGTGCGCAAGTATTGAAGGAAGCTACAGTTACCAGTTTCCAGAAGAAGGAAGAGATAGAGGCTCATTGCTTGGGAGAGGATATTCTCTAGTGTTTGGTTTATTGTCTTAGCATTGGATTGGCTATGGTAGTTGTTTATTGAATCTATATTAAAGAAGTTTTGTTGGGTTTTCTTCCCCTTGAGGGTTTCCCAAGATAAATGCATGTGTACTCTTGTGATTGTGTTTCTCTCAGTGATCCTATCTATGCTATGGTTATCAATTAAATTGAAAATAAACCTAATAATATCTTAAAACTTAACATGGTATCAGAGCTAAGCTGAAGAGAGCAGGTTTCACAGGAAAAAAAAATTGTCACTGTTGTCATACAAGGAAATTGGGGCTTTTATTGAAGAGGAATTTCAACCCAAATATCATCTAGAAAAGTGCGTCCTAGCCTAAGGAACTCATTGACACCTTCAGTGCACCTTTTCAGTGGATAGAACTCTCGGAAAGTGAAACCCTAGTTTTCACTAGTACCAGAAGTACCAGAAAACCAGAAGTACCAGGAAATCCGAAGTACCAGAAAACCAGAAGTACTAGAAAACCAGGAGTTGCAGTCCAAGATTTTGCAGGTCCAGTTTCAAGGGTCGAAAATTGGAATTTTCAAAAACTGACTATGCCAATATACTCTCTTCAGTCCAACGCATATTTTGGTGAGTTCTATTTTCAGATCCAAGAAACTTGATTTTTCTATTATTTCTATAGCCTGGAGGGCTAGGGTTTCTACTGCAAGAAAGAATGGCTACTGGTATGAGGGTAGAAGACAGAATGGAAGGATATGGAAACTTTAGATCTTGGAAGAATAGGTTGTTGATGATTCTAGACGAGAATGATATCCTAGAGTATGTTATAGTGGGTATACCAGAACCAGAGGAAGAAGAGAAAAATACCAAGCACAAGAAGAATGAAAAGAAAGAAAAGAGAATTGTGTCAGATTTAGTAAAGGATCACTCGATCCCTCATATATCTAAACTACAAACAACAAGGAAAATGTATGAATCACTCAACAGGTTATATGAAAGCAAATACATTAGCCAAAATCTTGCCTTAAGAAATCAACTTCGTAATATGAATATGGAAAACTCAGAATTTGTCTCATCCTATCTTATGAGAGTTTCTCAGATTAGAGATCATCTTGCAGCTATTGGAGATTTCATTAGTGACAAAGATCTTGTAACCACAACCCTTTATGGGTTTCCAACATTTTGGATTCCTTTTGTACAAGGAGTGTATGCAAGAAGAAAGTTACCCAAGTTTGATAATTTATGGGAAGATTGTACACACGAATAATCTAGACTTGCAGACCAACAAAAGAGATTAATTATTGATGAAGAAGAAGAATCTCTTACAGTTCAAAATAACAGAAGAATTTCATTTAGGAAGAACAATAAAGAAGCTAACTCTGTAAGAGTTCCAGATAAGAAGAAAGATGTTTCAAAGATCAGATGCTACAACTGTCAAAATTTGGGACATTTTTCCTATGATTGTCCTCAAGGAAAATGGAAAAGAAAGCATCAAGCACATGTGGTAAAGGAAGAGGAATATCCTCCCTCAAAGAAATCTTTAGTATAAATTGATAAATATGTACTTTAAGTTGAAGATAGGTGATCTGAAGAAAGATAGCAAATGGTGGAGTCCATGGAGTCTCCCCACACAAAAACAAAAGATAAGTATTCATTTTTATCTTTAGTATCTTGTTTACTTTAATACTTTATCATTACAAGTTAGATTTTTGTGAGAATGTTAATTAACCTCATTTTACTTCAGTGTCTATGCAGACTTATCAAAGAAGAGGATAAAGAAAGAGATAAAATATTTATTTCAGGTATGATCACTCATGAGAGTGACAAAGGTATGTGTTTAGCTATGATAGTAAGGGAAAATTTGGTAATTTCATAGCTAGAGTGAAAAATAGTTCAAAAGTCTTATTCATGATTAGGGTTTTAGATGTGTACATGGTTGAACAAGTTTTGCTTAAGAAAATATGTGTACTACTCTGATAGAAATCATGATACAATTTTATTTGATTACTGTTTATTGTTATTAACTGATTGGCTAAGTGACATATCTCAGAAAGCATACTGTAAGTAAGTTTACAAGTCTCGGAAGAAAGAACTTATGCCTTGAATTGCAGAAGTTAGACAACATGAGAAGGGCTTATGATATGGTGACAGTCAGTAAAGACGAGACAATATCCATTATTTATATAGGAGAAGGAAGCTCCTAAAGATGAAAAATAGAAATGTTCAAGATACTTAGATATAGTTGATGACATGCAGGTAACTACAAGTTGCTCCAGTACCGTTCTTATAGATGCATAGGGAGTAGGTTGCTCTAGTACCGTTCTTATAGATGCATAGGGAGCAGGTTGATCCAGTATGAAGTCAGAAAGAAAGAAATTTTCAAATTCAAGAAGGCACCTAGGATATTAAGGAATATACCTTCGTAGAGAAGGAATGAGAAATCACACAGGTAGACCTTCATAGAGAAGGAAAGCAAAAGAGACCTTCGTAGAGAAGGAAGATACCTTCGTAGAGAAGGGGAGTGAAAAATTTGCCAAGGTTGGCCTCTGACCAAGTGTTGAGTTTTGGATACTCTAGGGACATGCTAGAATACCCTCGTAGAGAGGGGTGTGACCACCCTCGTAGAGAGGAGTGTGGATGTTTCTNTCTATGCAGACTTATCAAAGAAGAGGATAAAGAAAGAGATAAAATATTTATTTCAGGTATGATCACTCATGAGAGTGACAAAGGTATGTGTTTAGCTATGATAGTAAGGGAAAATTTGGTAATTTCATAGCTAGAGTGAAAAATAGTTCAAAAGTCTTATTCATGATTAGGGTTTTAGATGTGTACATGGTTGAACAAGTTTTGCTTAAGAAAATATGTGTACTACTCTGATAGAAATCATGATACAATTTTATTTGATTACTGTTTATTGTTATTAACTGATTGGCTAAGTGACATATCTCAGAAAGCATACTGTAAGTAAGTTTACAAGTCTCGGAAGAAAGAACTTATGCCTTGAATTGCAGAAGTTAGACAACATGAGAAGGGCTTATGATATGGTGACAGTCAGTAAAGACGAGACAATATCCATTATTTATATAGGAGAAGGAAGCTCCTAAAGATGAAAAATAGAAATGTTCAAGATACTTAGATATAGTTGATGACATGCAGGTAACTACAAGTTGCTCCAGTACCGTTCTTATAGATGCATAGGGAGTAGGTTGCTCTAGTACCGTTCTTATAGATGCATAGGGAGCAGGTTGATCCAGTATGAAGTCAGAAAGAAAGAAATTTTCAAATTCAAGAAGGCACCTAGGATATTAAGGAATATACCTTCGTAGAGAAGGAATGAGAAATCACACAGGTAGACCTTCATAGAGAAGGAAAGCAAAAGAGACCTTCGTAGAGAAGGAAGATACCTTCGTAGAGAAGGGGAGTGAAAAATTTGCCAAGGTTGGCCTCTGACCAAGTGTTGAGTTTTGGATACTCTAGGGACATGCTAGAATACCCTCGTAGAGAGGGGTGTGACCACCCTCGTAGAGAGGAGTGTGGATGTTTCTCCAAGGGGCAGCGAGAAGATACTCTCTTCTAGACAAGGATTGATTATCCTGGAACACAAACCTTGACCATGTGGAATGGTTAGTTGGATCTTGAGGTTTGTGTCGTGATCTTGTGTGGATCATGGAAAAGGATTCTAGTCTTACCGAGGCTAGCATATTAGCTTCTCTAGTTCATGCTGGATGACTAGGAGTGAACATATGAAGTCAGAAAGGTAACCGCAGATATAGTTGATGAGATGAAGGTAACTGCAGGTTTCTCCAGTATCGTTCTTATAGATGCAGAGGGAGCAGGTTGATCTAGTATGAAGTTAGAAAGAAATAAATGTCTGAACTCAAGAAAGCACCCATGATATTAAGTAAGAGACCTTCGTAGAGAAGGAATGAACAATCCCACAGGTAGACCTTCATAGAGAAGGAAAAGAGAAGAGACCTTTGTAGAGAAGGAAGAGAACTTTGTAGAGAAGGGGAGTGAGAAATTTGCCAAGGTTGGCCTCTTACCAAGTGTTGAGTTTTGTATACTCTAAGGACATGCTAGAATACCCTCATAGAAAGGGGTGTGACCACCCTCGTAGAGAGGAGTGTGGATGTTTCTCCAAGGGGCAGCGAGAAGATACTCTCCTCTGGCCAAGGATTGAGTATCCTGGAACACAAACCTTGACCATGTGGAATGGTTAGTTGGATCTTGAGGTTTGTGTCGTTATCCTACGTGGATCATGGAAAGGGACTCTAGTCTTTCCCAGGCTAGCATATTAGCTTCTCTAGTTCATGTGGGATGACTAGGAGTGAAGATATGGTAGTAATACTCCCCAGTGGATGGGTGAGATAGATGACTACAAGAGAAGGGAGAACATAAAAGGAATGGAAAAAATCATAGAATATATTTTTTGTGAAGATAAGACTTCTTCTATCTGAAGATAAGATATCTTCTATGTGAAGATGAAAGAAATAAAGAGTATCTTTTGCACAAAGATAAAGAGAA
>SNQJ01S0110159.1:4921-27106 GCA_010110895.2 Picea sitchensis
GTTATATATTATATAACATATGTTATATTAAACTTTAAACTTTTCAATTAATATGTTATATATTATATAACATATGTTGTATTATAACGTACGTTGTATTATAACGTACGTTGTATTATAACGTAGGTTGTATTATAACGTACGTATACGTTATAATATAACGTATGTTATATTATAATGTATGTTATATTATAACATATGTTATATTATAACATACATTATATGTTATGTTACATTATAATATATTAGTTTGATAGCTTCCCAAAAAAAAAAAACTATCACACTTGGAACTTTAAACTTTTCAATTTTGATCACTGCATAATAAAGTCTAAACATTAAATTCAAATTGAAACTTTAAACTTTTCAATTTTGATCACTGCATATATTCTAAACATTAAACTCAAATAATAGCTAGCTTGGAAGTTAAATATCATTTAAACACAATATTTAAATAATAATTAATTTAATTATTAATTACCACACTTTAATATTGAAACATTGATGAGGGTATAGAACATGTTTATCATTTTTTATGGTTAAACCGCATGCTTATGTGCAATATTATATAATAATAATAATAATAATAATAATAATAATCTATTTTTAAGGTCACGCTCAAGCCAACACACCAAATTGATGTATGAGACCCCCCTTCGCCCAACGATTTTACTCGTAAAGTCTACGATGACCTCTTAAGAGGAAACACATGTTCTTAACCATTAGGCACACTCAGGCTGTATTAATAATCTATTTTTAAGGTCACGGTCAAGCCAGCACACCAAATTGGTGTATGAGACCCCCTTGTTTGTAGGACAAGGGACCCCCCTCCGCCCAGTGATTTCACTGGTAAAGTCTACGAAGGTATACATACCCTACCCCCTCTGGATTTGAACATGTGACCTCTTAAGAGGAAACACATGTTCTTAACCATTAATAAACTCCCAATGATTTCCATTAATTATCACAAGGGCCATGGTGACTAGTTTCCATTATAAAATTTACTACACCATCAATTACTAGCTTGCTCATTGGGACAAAAGAAAATGTGTATATACATGTTTTAGCTTTTCTATGCACTATAACAAGAGTTGAATGGAAGCTTAATCCATGCCAAAGAATCAAATAAGTTGCAATGTAGCATTATTAAAATTTAAATAAGATAATAATAATTAAAATTAAAATTCTAATATATTAATAATATATTAATATAAATGTAATAAAAAAAAAAGTTGAAAAATGGTAACAACAGCTGGTGAGTATGGTATTAAGGTATTCAAATATATTGAGAAATCGTATTAAGGTATTGAGATATATTAAGAATGTGAAAGATTTGCAGAGTTAGAATAATTTTTTTTTTTTTTCATGGCCAGTGAGTATGGTATTAAGGTATTCAGATATATTGAGAATGTGCATATATTGAGAATGTGAAAGATTTGCAGGGAACAATTTTAATTTTTAATGGTAAGCCAAGCTAGTATAATTGTATATACTACACACATTTGTATTTATTGATCATGTAAGTTGGCTTTCAAGTGTAATATTTTATAGGTTGTGGATCAACACTGACGGCTTGTAATATTAATATCATTAACCTTTTGAGACAAGTGAAGTTTCCAATAACATATTTTACTGTGCACAGCCAAAAGCTAAAGTGTGTGTCCTTATATTTATAATTGTTGACAGAGACAGGTATAAAAACACAGGGCTGCTGCAGCAAATAGTTGTGAAAAGATAAAAATACAATTTTAATCCTTCTCCTTAACCTATTCACGAATTACACCAAATTACCTACTTAAAATCAATTATTATTTGGTTAATATTTTCATTTAACGGATTGATTGAATGACTAGTTTTTCTTCAATCTATCAATTATTATTTGGTTAATATTTTCTTTTAACGGATTCAATGAATGGCTAGTTTTTCTTCAATCTCGAGATGGGCCTCTTTGGTATCTCAAATGCTCAGATTGTATGCATGTCCAAGTTTAAAAGAACTACCGTATTCAATTTGTAAACTTGGACAACTAGAGTTCGTGGAAATTTCATGGATATTTCACTGTGTGGCCGCATAAAACAACTCCCACATGAAACGGACTGACTATCCAGCTTGAAAGAGACACGGAATTTACTTGGTAAAACCTTCAGGGTGAGGGAAACATCCAGAGGACAATGGCAATGACATCTTATTGCTCAATAGGAGATTACAACTAGTAACCCTAGAGACATCCTATTGCTCAACAGGAGAGACATCTTATTGCTCAAGAGGAGATTACAACCAGCAACCCTTGAGAGGGCTTGAAGCCCCTGGCTCACAATCTACCTCTCAGGCATACATATTTATACAACCTCTCATTCAGTTATACAACACTAATTACATTAATTGTTGTCGGCTTCTTTTGTTGATTAGTTTTAACTAAATCCAACAATAAAATATTGTTGAGGAAATCATGAACCACTTTAACCACAATTGGTTGTCACATTCCAACAATCTCCACCTTAACAATCAATTTACCTCATACCATGTCATTGTCCATTCATCACATTCTTGCAAGCTAAAGATAGGTGATTCTAGTGCTTCAAAAAACCGAAGCTCCCATTTCACTGTTTCACCTGGATTTGTCATGTAACCACTAAAAAACCAAATGCATATGAAATATTTGATCCTCTCATCGCAAACTTTATACTTTCTACTAGCATACTATACACGAGACATATAACCCTTTTCTTCTTCATTACATGGACATAAACCTGAAGAAATATTATAATGGAAAGCCAACATATTTTTACCGGTTTCACATCATTCATATTGAATTTCCTGAGTATCATACCATGTAATCTAGTTGCAATAACCAAAAACTTACCATCAATCCCATCTCTGTGTATTTCCATGCCCAAGATTGTTTTGCTACTCCCAGATCCTTCATATCAAACGTCCAAGCAAACTCAGCCAACTTGTTGATATTAAACATGCTCGTGTTTGCTACAAGCATATTGTCAACAATCAAAACACCAAGATAGTGAGTACCATAAGCACAATGATTATTCTCTCTTCTTGTAATCTTTGGCTCACCATGAAGGAATCAAACATCCTGTACAAAATTTGTCTGCTCGAGTTTCAGGCCATACAATAATTACTTGAGCTTGCAAAACAACTCTTTTGTTGCGATCCTGAGCACTTTCAATGCTCCACCTCGAACACTGCATTTGAAACCTCAACCACATCCGACCAAGACTTCTAAATGAACCTTTACTTCTCACCTCCAGGCACTTGCAATGGAGTCACAGTACTCCACCTTGACATGAAAATTCCCTTGATCAAATCCTACCAAACTAGCTAAGTAAGCCTTCATTGCTCATCTTCAGACCCATTTACAATGGAGTTCGCCAAGCCTTTTATAGGCTTAATTACATGCAATTCATAGACACAATACAACGAGCTACCAAAAAACATGGACCCAAAAAAACCACGTGCTTTGACCTAAAAAACCAGATTTAACTCTTTCACCGAGTCAAGATTAACCCGACATACATGCCCCACACATCTTCAATCTACCTAAATCTATGTCTAGACTTTTCATAGGTGACTTAACAAAATAGGGGTATGCATGCCTAACCAAGGTCTTACAGTCGTACGCCCAATTACATATAATTTACATTTTTCAACTCCACAATAGTTTACAGTTGTATCGCCCATGTCATAGGTGATATTTCGCCCCACAACCTTCTGAATCCACACCTCCGTCATCCCTAACAACTGTCGTTTCTTCCAGCATCGGATCCTCTACCATCACCACCAAATCAGGCAATAAATCAACCTCCCATGCCTTACACCCAGATCCAGTATTCGTGGCCTCCAGTCAAACCAGTGATTTTCAGCTTCACTGGATCGGGCACCTTCTCCCGCAACCTCCACCTATGCAGCCTCGCACCTCATGCTTAGACATTCTCTTCATGGATCCTGTCGGATCCACACAAAAAATGATGTTTCCCTTCAACAAACTTTGCGAGTGGATCCGCCCAGCTCCCTTTGTGGACAGTCACACAGATCCATACATTTTGATTACTAAGTCATGGCCAAACCCTGAGCATAGGTGATTGGTAAGCTCTCACATTGAAATTGAATGTATTAGTTATTTCCCACTTCATCGGGCTAATTACCATTATCAATATCTACCAGATGTTACAACGAGAGAAAGCATGCAAGACTTGCATCAACACTGAGAATGAAAATACCACCAATGAACTCTTTATGTGAATCTTAGTGGACTTTCACTCCGTTGAGCAATACCTCGACCATTGTGGCCTCGACCAGTCTTACTCGAGCAAGCTTGGACCTGTTCTTTCATGAACAATACCTGAGATGGATACACCTGGGAAGCTTGGATACCCCTTATTGAGCAGTAGAAACTTAAATGCAAATAATTAAATTTGCCAAGACAATCCCAAGATGATCCTCCCATTTATTTACCAAGGTGATTCTTTATGTGCATAATGAAACAAGGCATCTGCCTTCATACCATGACTCTCCATTGTTTTGCTCATGTCAAAGGGCTCAGGGACCTTCTCGCTCTTTGTCCATTGCACTTGTCCTCTACCTTACGAATTGCTTGACTCTCATCCAACGTCCTTCTATTTCGTCATACATACAGTCCAAAGTCTCATTTCATACTGGCATCTCCTAAGACAAGAAAGAATGTGCAGACAATTCCCCTCTTTGACTTTCTTCTACGGACGAACAATTGACATGTTCGTCGGTTCTCTGTGACCTTCCACCCAACTAGTCTCTTCTTCCATCGTTTTCTCCAGATCGAGGCCACTAACAGACCAACATCCACAAGATATGCACACATCTAGAACATAGGCTTATTGTCAACTTACCTCACGGATCTCCTGGACAGAACCTGCCTTAGGATCAAAACCATCCCGAACATGTACAACAACGTGACTGTTGGCCCTTGGTTATGGATTAAGGATGAAAGTGAAGAAAAAGGAAGCGAAAAGATGAAGTACGAACTACGCAGAAGACACACTGGCTAAGATTGGGTCGAAGTGGTCAAAGAAGTAGAAAAGAAGGAGCGAAGTAAGGGGAAATCTATTCGTTGAACGATGAGATCGAGCATGATAGATCATCAAGGAAGATGGATGGTGGACAACTCAGCAAGCGGAAGAATATTTCAACGAGTGATTTGGTGCACCTCACGGAAAAGAAGGAAAGACAAGTTGGCAAAGCCCATGAAGTACAGGTCAAGCTGACCTAGGGTTTTAGACATCTAGGGTTTTGGTATCTAGGGTTTTAGACACCTAAACGTTTTTCATTGTAATGTATAAATACGGACCTAGATGAGAGAAGGGGGGTTCATTGTTATTGTGGAAAATCATTGTTGTTGATATTATTGTGTATTTTGCGAGAGAGAAGTGTTGTGTGAGAGAGCATTATGTATTGTAAGATCTAGATCTAATAGAAATAGTGAAAGATATGTTATTCCTATGCATAGAAATATTTTTTGGACTAACAAGTGGATGTAGGATCCTAGAAATATGTCATAGGTGATATTTTCGCCCCACGACCTTCTGAATCCATGCCTCTGTTAGCCCTAACAACTATCATTTCTTGCAACATCGACCCCTCTACCATCACCACCAAATCAAGCAACAAATCAACCTCCCAGGCCTTACATCCAGATCCAGTATTCGTGGCCTCTAGTCAAACCAGTAATTTTCAGCTTCACTGGATTGGGTACCTCCTCCCGCGACCTCCACCTATGTAGCCTCACACCTCATGCGTAAACATTCTCTTCATGGATCTTGTCGGATCCACACAAAAAATTATGTTTCCCTTCAGCAAACTTTGCAAGCAGATCTGCCCAACTCCCTTTGTGGACAGTCACACAGATCCATACATTTTTATTACTAAGTCATGGACAAACCCTGAGCAGAGGTGATTGGTAAGCTCTCACATTGAACTTGAATTTATTAGTTATTTCCCACTTCGTCGGGCTAATTACCATTATCAATATCTACCAGATGTTACAACGGGAGAAATCATGTAGGACTTGCATCAACACTGAGAATGAAAATACCGCCGATGAACTCTTTATGTGAATCTTAGTGGCCTTTCACTCCATTGAGCAGTACCTCGACCAGTCTTACTCGGGCAAGCTTGGACCTGTTCTTTCATGAACAATACCTGAGACAGATACACCTGGGAAGCTTGGATACCCCTTATTGAGTAGTGGAAACTTAAATGAAAATAATTTTATTTTCCAAGATGATCCCAAGATTATCCTCCCATTTATTTACCAAGGTGATTCTTTATGTGCATAATGAAACAAGGCATCTGCCTTCATACCATGACTTTCCACCGTATTTCTCATGTCAAAGGGCTCAAGGACCTTCTTGCTCTTTGTCCACTGCACTTGTCCTCTACCTTATGAACTGCTTGACTCTCATCCAACAACCTTCTATTTTGTCATGTGTCCAGTCCAAAGTCTCATTTCATACTGGCATCTCCTCATACAAGAAAGAATGTGCAAACAACTCCCCTCTTTGACTTTCTTCTACGGACGAATAGTTGACATGTTCATCGGTTCTTTGTGGCCTTCCACCCAACTAGTCTCTTCTTCCATCATTTTCTCCAGATCGTGGCCACTAACAGACCAACATCCACGAGATATGCACACATATAGAACATAGGCTTATTGTCAACTTACCTCGCGAATCTCCTGGACAGAACCTGCCTCAGGATCAAAACCGTCCTGAACATGTACAACAACATCACTGTTGGCCCTTGGTTATGGATTAAGGAAGAAAGTGAAGAAAAAGGAAGGGAAAAGATGAAGTACGAACTGCACAGAAGACACACTGGCTGAGATTGGGTCAAAGTGGTCAAAGAAGCAGAAAAGAAGGAGCGAAGTAAGGGGAAATCTATTCGGTGAACAATGCGATCGAGCATGACAAATCATCAAGGAAGATGGATCGTGGACAACCCAGCAAGCAGAAGAATATTTCAACGAGTGCTTTGGAGCACCTCGCAGAAAAGAAGGAAAGACAGGTTGGCGAAGCCCGTGAAGTACGGGTCAAGCTAACCTAGGGTTTTAGACACCTAGGGTTTTGGTATCTAGGGTTTTAGACACCTATACATTTTTCATTGTAATGTATAAATAAAGACCTAGATGAGAGAAGGGGGGTTCGTCGTTATTGTGGAAAATCATTGTTGTTGATATTATTGTGTATTTTGCGAGAGAGAAGTGTTGTGTGAGAGAGAATTGTGTATTGTAAGATATTTAGCTGGGTGAAAAGATAAACCCTGCAGTTGGGTGCACAGGGAGGGGAGATAGAGAAAGAGAGAGATATCTGCAAGCTAAGAGCACAGCTAGAACTATATGTTTTCACATAATATATCAAGAAATGCAGTTTTGTGGACGTAGCCCTAGGGAGAGGGTGAACCACATATATCTTTTTGTTCTGAGTGATTGATATTGTATTCTTTTGCTTTCTAATATACTGATATTGCATCATTGTGTTAGATATGAGATATAGCTCGTGCAATAGGTTTAAGAGAGATAAAGAGTAACTAGATTGTTACATGTTCTTGCCTTGGATCCACTTTACATTTCCTCTGGTTGTAGACACCTATGTCCTGCAACCCCCTATTGCTTCTTCGAGTGATACTACATCTGCTTCGCAGGTGTTTTCGAAAGGGCCAATAGTTAGGGCTTGTTGGTGCGTTGTTAGAGTTGAACCTTGGGTCTGCCCTTGAGCCAACAAATGGTTTTGTTTCTAAGACCTAAAAATTTGATTGCTGGGAACTGAGGAAAAGAGAAAGCTCTGTGTGTAGATCTGTTGTTGTAGTGCGCAGTACTCTACTTGACTTCTGAAGATTTGTTCCAAGAAGAGAATTATGATATAAAGAAAAGAGGTAAGATCATAAAGCTTGGTCCTCTGATAAAGGTAAGATAAGTGGAATTTTTTGTTTCGAAAGAATGGATCTAGGTACATTTGATAGATTTCATCCTAGTCTTAAAACTAGGGCACAACTATAAGAAAGAAGATGTGATATGAATAGATCTAATAGAAATAGTGAAAGATATGTTATTCCTATGCATAGAAATATTTTTTGGAATAACAAGTGGATGCAGGATCCTAGAAAGAATTTTTTACAGGTCCATCATTGTGATCTCATTGCGCAGTATATGAAAGGTTGGGGATCGTTTAAGAGAAAGAGAGGATTGACATTATGTTATAATCTTAGAAGACCGGGACATCTTGCTAAGGAATGCCCTGGTAGAGGCCCTATTTGTCTTTGTTGTAAATCCATTGATAATGAAGTTTTGGATTGCCCTAGAATGATTGCTAAAGTTGAAAAGATGAACATGAGACAAGAAAACCATGAGGAAGGTCAAGAGACTAAGAATATGACAAAGAACCAGAAAGAATTTGAGGCTATATTATTGCAGATGAAAGAAACATTGAATGATCACAGAGACATCAGTTTATCAGAGATATTAAAAGAGAAAGATTGCATAGAAACAAGAATAGGAAACTTCGACATAGACTATGTATTGGATGCAGAAGCACAGGTGAACATTATGCTAGAAAGTACTTGGGAAATTTTGGGAAAGCCTACTATGATTCCTTCATTGGGAGGAATAGGATTGTTTAAAGGAAAGATGATAACCCTATGTGGAAGACTTACTCATGTACCTATGAGTGCTCATGGAACATTGACAAAAGAAGGATTCAAGGTCATTAAGTTTGTTGAGAACAGTGCCCCTTTTGCACTTTTGTTAGGAAGGACATGGWTTGAGAGAGATCAGATCCGAAGGAGAGAAGAAGAGGAAGCTATAGAACAGAAAAAGAAAGAATTAAGGGATTTCATAACTAAGAGAATAACATGCTTAATAGAAGAAAAAGAGGACAAGTTGAAGCAACTAAGGGCYAGAGACTTAGCTATCGAASTTGAAAGAACACAAGAAAGCTTAAAGAACCTATCCATGCAGGAGAGTAGAGCACCTACTCCAGAATCAGTAAAAGGAAAAGTATCACCCTCGAACCCTGTGAAATATCCTCAACAGTGCAAAGTTTCTATACTAAGAGCAGATAAAAACAAGAATGGAAAGAGGAATCCAGAGATGCAAATCACAGGGAAGAAAGAAAGAAATCTCAGTAAGAAGAAAGAAAATCTAGAGAAATTGCAGGAGATTCCAGAGAGGACTTTGCAGAAGGAAGGCTTGCAGAACTTGAACCTCGTCGGAATAACATAACAAAGTAGATAGGCACTTCGCCACGGCAACACAATATGACTGTTGGAGGCATCCAAACCATTAGAATGATGCTCCAGAACGGATAGAAATGCAGTTACTGCAGAAAAGATCGCCATTGGACCGTTGGGACCATGCCATAATGGATGGAATCGTATTGATTAAGGCATTCCTTCCCATTGGAGGAGTCTGTTATGACATTATCTATTTAACCCATTGAATGTCTTACCAGGGACACTTTGCGAATTGTGATTATCCGAGCCCACAGAGAACTGATTGCTTTCACAGAGTGCTTATTGAGACCTCACCACCTGTTCTTCTTACCTTGAGCGTTTGTCCACCTATCCAAAACATTTGATCATGAGAGTGCATGTTGAGCGACCTTAGCGCAGTAGAGAAATCCATCAAAGATATTTTGATTGAACTCATGGTGGAGAAGGTCATGTCGGCAAGAGCACAGGACTCATCAACAAGAGGATTTCAAGCCTCCCCATTGATTGCACATCGATTTAGGCCATCCTAAACTACGACAGAGAAATGGAGAAAGAATTGCGATGGCTTGGAAAATGCAAAGCTCATCCCATCAATCATGCCTGACTATATCCTGCTTCTGGCTAGCATGGTTAGTTGTGACAGCGTCCTAAGAGACTTTGACTATACATTGATCACTGTGTAACTCCCGAAGGGGATACGTGCAGTTGGACTGCAATTAGGACAGATTATGATGCTAAAGATTGATGATTTCAACTTGGGAGACCGCAAGAATTATGGAATGCTCACCCCAAATAATTATTTGACAAAGACAATGGGGAAGAAGTTGAATATAATCCCCCAACCATGGACCATGGAAATTGTGAGATCAACAATCCTTAACGTGATGAAGATACCACACTTCGACAGACATCAAGAGGTTAACGTGTGCGTTAAACTCCTCCTATCATGCTACCATGGTGGTTACCTATGGTTGGATCGGTGCATCACCATAGATCTGGCGCTGATCCATCGGATCACTGTATTGAGCATGCAAGGACTTGACCCTTGAGAGTTTTACCCAGGGAAGGTTGTAGATCACGCCCTGGTGCAGTGCATAAAAGAAACTTATGGCGATGTAGAGAAGGGGAAGTGGAACTACAAGGTAGCCTCCATCCAAAATGGCATAGTGCGCCTAGCTTTCCATTTGATCGTCGGTAAGCTCATCAGGAATAACAGACCAATGCAGGTCACGGGGTTCGTCGTCGACCTTGCAGGCAAATGCATCGAAGGGATGCAAATGAACTAGGTGAGCTACCTCATCGACCAATTAGAGCAAGATTTCCGCGAAGCACAGGACTAGGGCTACGAGTTTCATTTTAGTTGGTTATTGATTCTCATTGCCTTCATCGCTTGGGAGATGCCGGAAGGAGCAACCTTCCCTGAAATTGAGCCGTCTGAACCACTGGTTGTAAAGTTCACTACGCTCTGGTATTCGAGCAACATGGAAAAACAATGGAAATTCAATGCGGTGTTCCACACATATTATTTACAGTTGAAGAGGGCCATTGAATCTTTCCCTCGCATGACGTCGAATACTCTGCATAGGTTCAGGCAATTTGCAAAGTTCCGTGTAGATAGGCATTTCATTTACATCACTGTGCATGGGGACGAACACAAGGAAGAGCTCTAGTCCTATTACAAACTCACAGAGGAGGACATGGAAGAAATAACCAAGGAATGGCCTGCAGATTTCCTTGTACCGGTCGAATAGACAAAACTCTCCGACCTCGACCTCATTGGAATTCTTGTAGTCAATCGAGAAGAGTATGATGGACGTAGCAGCAGCAGAAGGAAGACGAAGGAAGAAGTACAGGAAATGAACAGTGCATCAAAGGAAACTACACTAGATTCACCAGGAGGAGGAGGAGATGATGAAGTAGAACATGAAGAGAATGAAGGGGAAGAAAACAAACAGGAACATAGCGAAGTGACACCGCCTAAGGATCCCATCACAGAGGCTGAGACATCCAAGAAAAGAAATATTTCCCCGAAGAAACCATCAACACGGAATAAATCATGAGCAAATAAGTCTCAGTTACAGACTGTACTCACGGTGGATGATATTGACCTTATCATTGCAGTTGTATCAGACACCTCAGAGGAAATTTTGCAGTGAAACAAAGACAAACAGGAGACAATGTTTGAAAGGATCGAGGCAGAGCTAAAAGGGGTACAACAAAAATTTTATTCGAGCCGCATAGTGTCTACTACACCGTTGTCATCAAGGAGCATAGAAGTAGGAGATGAGCCTGCCCAGCTATGCAGATTAGTAGATTCAAAAGAGGCTTTCCTTCGTCGTGTATAGGAAGAGAAAGAATAGGCCATAGAGGCCTTGAAACAAGAAAAGGAGGAATCCCTAGATCAACATCGAGTTGTGAAGAAAGACAAAGACAACTTCCAAGCGAAGTTTACAGAGGACAGAGAACAGATCCAGAAGGAAAAAGAACAGTTGCTCATGGAACAAATGGGAGTCAAGGAGGCAGTCACCAGAGCACTTTGCTCTGTGTTGGGCCTCCCACAAATAAAAGAAGACACAGTGGAGAGTCAAGTGGAGAAGCTCATTGAGGTTATTCAACAGCTTCAAGCAAGAGTGGTAGAACTAGAACTGCAAGCAATGCCAAGCACTCTGTAGGAAGTGTGAGACTAGAGAGAAGAAACTGTCAGGAGCACAGTAAAAAGAATCAAGGCATTGGCCTCAGAATGTAAGATACACAGCAACCGTAGTGTGCAGACCTATGAGAGACTCGCAAAGGACCCAGAACTAAGAGCATTAGAAGCACAGCTTCAAGAGGCAAAGAAACAAGCATCAACAGTGCAGGCACAGCTGAAACTGCTTTCAGTAGTTGAGAAGATGAAAAGGTCATAGGAACAGCGCCCAGTTCAGTAGCGTGTCCATGCCATCTAGAGTAAATTCATGGAAGTGACCCATTAAGATCATTTTCTATCACATATATAAACACTTTCATTGGGACCAGAAATCAAACTTCAATCATTGAGTATGCTCTTATCTCGCACCATAGAGCGATCTTGAGAATCAGAAAAATGATTGAGGGAAGATTTCATCTCCCTTAAAAAAACAAAATCTTTTAGGAGAGGACAAAGCCCCCCTAGGGCCCCTCTTAGTTTCTTTTCAAAACATCTTAAATTTGTAAGGGCCCGTACATGCCCACATGTTTCAAAGATTAGGATAGTTTTTGAAGCTATTTTTTAGTTTGCATCACTAAGGGAGCTTAAAGATTATTGTAACAGGCCCATACATGCTCACATGCTTGCAATCTATGACAGTTTTTGAAGATTTCTTAGATTAAATCACATTAGGGAGTTGAAAGGATTGGTAAGGACCCATATGTCCACATGCTAGTTCTTTAGGGACTTTAAAATTAATCAAGACTTGTAAAGGACCACACAAAGTCCACATGCTACAAGGTGACACCTAACTTATTAAAAATTTGGCACATTTTATCACTTTCTCACACACAATGTCACTACTCACTCACATAATTTCTTCTCGAATTGTGGAGGTTGAAGTAGGTTTCCTCCCAAGGGATTCTGAAACGTCCCACTATTTCTTGAAGGAATTATCCACTCCCACTTAATTCAAACGAGATTGGTTCACACCCCCATTGCCTCAAACAACCACATCTAAAAAAAATTCTAAAAAACTCACTAAGTTTTCCTCCACGGGAGGTGCCAAAAGAATTTTTTTAGTCTAGGTAGGATCTCAAGGATAGGCATCTAAAAAACTCCTTGTTATTTAGTTCTCACATCTTCAAACATTAGAAGTTGACAAATAGGGAACTTTAAAATCCTCCAAGTCAAGTGTTCCTACACCATAAGGCAGGGAGATGCCCATGAAGGGTCGAAGGCCGAGGTCCGATTGTTCTATGTGTCCCCCCTTGAGGCACCCACCTCTTGGAAGGGATCAAGCCCGTGACCCGTTTTTTATGCCGAAAATCTAAATGTCGGACTTTGACCAAAGTACCTAGTGAACAAATTTTAGGACATCTACCTAGGTGGAAATTGTGGGTTGAACTTGCACCTTAATCGGATTTTGTGTGGCTATTTGGAAATATCGCCATCTCTTTCAGGATATGCACCCTCTACCTCTCATTATAACTGGTTATTTCATCCTTCACTAGTTCCTCTTTGGGTGGCTTCAGACCCCACTGTTGAGTACTATTGGAAGGTCCAGTGCTATTTGAGAGGAAGGACGTTGCGTATTTTTAGGACACGAGAATTTGTTTTCTTTGTTCTCCCACGCGAACAAAATCCACCTACCCACATGTATGCTTCTTGTCAATTGATTTATGTGTGATGCTCATGTGATTACATACGATTGTGAGATATATTGTGAAGGTACAAAATTATACAAATATTCTTGTTCATTTATTTCTCTCATCACCATTCACACACATTTCACTTTTCTAGTCGGACATCATAGGGGACCCACAGAATCCCCATCATTCTAGATGCTTGAAGAACCTCCCTTCTCTTCTAGGAGGAGTTCCTAGTCTTGCCAACTCATCGGCTCAACCCTCTCACACCCCTATGAGTGCTACTATATTGGGATCATCTTTTCTTGGTTCCACTTTACTTGGGTCCACTTCCCAAGTTCAACCATCCACTAGCTCTCCTTTACAACGAAGCAAGGGGCAGACTTCTTCTCAAGGAGGAAGTATAACCCCACCTAACCCTGCTCAAGGGTCAAGTACACAAACCTCTCACACCATGGCTGGAACCAATCCTCCACCACCACTCTAGATGTCATATTTTTCCTCCCTCAACATATCGGATCTAAGAAAACTCACGAATGATCCTATATTGCACGACCCCACATGGCCTGCAATGCCTACAAAAATACCTTTGAACATTCCCAAGTTTGAAGGAAAGGTGAGAGAATATCATGCCAACCATGTCATGACCTTCCACTTATGGTGCTCTTCAAACAACATCATGGACGACTCCGTCTGATTAAGGTTATTTCAGCGCACACTCACAGGCCCATCATCCAAGTTGTATGTAGACGAAAAATCGGGGTCCCATGTGAATTTTGAATCATTGGCCAAAACATTTTTGACCTTCTTTCAACTACCAATCCGCCATGACAATGGTCTAGAACTTCTCTCGGAGTTTAAACAAACCTCAGACACACATATCGCCGACCATATTCACGAATGGTGTCGGCGACGTAGTTTATGCAAAGCAGGATGCATCCCAGGTTTTTCCTGGCCGAATTGGTTTCTCAGATCACTTGTCCCTCTCCTTGCCAAATATGTGGCCTCCACCTTCCCCAAAAGTGAAGAGGAATCCATCAGCAAGGCTCAAAAGTATGACCTCATTTATTCACAGTCAGGATACTTATATAAGGTACTACCCGACGCCCCGAGACCCTTACCATTCGGCCAGGACAAATTTGGGATGTCTCACTCAGCGGATGGATTGATTGGTACCACAACACACCACAATCCCTACATTCAACCACCACCCATGTATGGTACACCCCAACATCCATCGATGTATGGAGGGCCCCCTTATTACCCTCCTCCCCCTTATTAGCATCCATACTTTGTTGTTTCCCTCCCACCCATGAGTGGACCTGCATTGGCACCCATGGTGCGCCCAGCTGTTCAACCAAGTTTTGGTACCCCCTCTACCTCATCTTACACCCTGAGCACTAGTGAAAGCACTACGCCTTACTACGCACCCTATGGGTCATCACCACAAACTAATCCATACTTTCCATTTCCTGGTCCTCCACAACCCATTTCTCCTCCACAAGGACAACCAGACGATGGGGTTAATTTGTTCATCCCTCTCCCATTCAGCAATTTCAAAATTTTGAACAACCGAATACGAAAAATATGGCCCATTCGTCGAATAATGCCAAAAAATAAAGGGAAAAATTGAAACAATAATAACCCAGGACCAGGGGGAAACAACCCCCAACAGAGCCAACCTACTGGGGGGAACTAGAATCAAGGGAACCAGAACCCCCATGGGGGAAATAACAAAAAACACCAAGGGAGGAACAACAACAACAACATCCAAGCAAACTTCCCTTGTTCCCTTTGCGGTGAGCATGGTCATTATACTCACCATTGTCCCCAAATCACTGACTTCAAACAGATGAAAGATTCCATGAATGTGCCACGTCCTCTAGCGCCACCTGCCCCTCAGCAGGTCCCACAACAATATTTTCAACAACCACCCCCGACTGTGTTACAAAACCCTATTCCACACCAAGGTGTGATGAATACCCAGCATTAGATGCATCCTGCCCCACCATAGATGGGACAGTATCAAAACCCTGGGAATCCAGTGGATCGTAATATCCTCCTCACTAGCGAAGAATAAATTCTTCTACAAACGCACAGTCGTCAATACAGTGCACCCCATGAATCTACTCCCACCACTTCGAAAGAAGTTCCAGCTACAATTGAACAACCTTTGATAATTCCTCACCCTAACAATGACCCACACATTTGTATTCCTTGCATCCCATTACGATGGAATGTCAACAACCCTCAAAATAGGGAAGCACACAATTACAGTCTGGTCGATGACTTGGCGCAATATCCTATAGCCATGTCATTTTTGGAGGTTCTCCAAACTTGTCCCACTCAATGGAAATAATTTATTTCCGCCTTGGGGGCAATCAACCCTTATGATACTAGACTCATCACATTTGATCTAGATTGTGGGGAACCCCGTCTCCCCGCTTTGGTAGCTTTCTAGATACCAGTCAAGATTCGGAACATCATAGTTCATTGATGCATCATTGATGAAGGTGCATCCACATGCATCATGTCCAAAATGATATGGAAAAAACTTGGCTCCCCTAATCTCATACCATCTACCATCACTTTGAGATCTTATGATGGACGACCATCCTCTCCTGAAGGGCTCTTTCAAAATGTCCCAGTTGAACTCGGGGGAAAAACCATTCTTATTGACATTGATGTTATCGACACCCCGCTCAATTACAACATCTTCTTTGGATGTAGCTACATGTATGCTATGAAGGATGTGGCCTCTTATGTGTTTTGAATGATGATGTTCCCCCACAATGGGAACATCATCACCATCAACCAAGTTTCACATTGCGAGCCCAACCATTCCTCCAAAATCGATAACATCCTACATCTTTTCCACACTAATTCCAACTCCTACCCACTCATAGAGATGGGGCCCAGAATTTTCAAGGACCCATCCTTGTTGGGGACATACCATGGAGCACCCCCACTCATACACCCATCGGCACAAGTGTGTGTCGTATCTTCCAACGGAACTGATAATAGAGATACCATTCCTCCCACAGAGGCTTCTCCACTCCCTGACGTCCCACTAACGGAAGAAATCCTACCTCAGGAACCCCCTGAGAACCCTCCGACACCACACACCCCCAATTTTTCCCTCCCCTAAGGTCAAGTCCTAGTCTAGGAGACAATCCCCCAAGACATTACTCAAATCCCCTTCTTCTACCCCCCACCGGGCATACAACATTTTCAGGTAGCCGCAACGCTTACCCTTCCCAACATGGTGCTTGCCATTCCGGTATGGTATCTACACCCACCCACAATTGTCCCTCAACCATCCCTCCCTCCCGATGTAGACTCCAATACTAACTCAAAATGCACCACCTTCACCCCCACTTGCCAGCTCCCCCACCACAGCTGGGGGAAAACGGAAGAAGAACGATCCCACCGCTCCACTTCCTCCCTGAGTTTAACCTCCTTGTGCACTATGCAAGAAATAAGGACACCCCACAAATAGATGTCCCTCTCTCCCCGAGTTACGCAATCTGATCAAAATTCCTCGAGCGCCCACACCGCTCATTGCTTCACCAAGCACACCCAGTACTTCCACTGCATCCCATACTATAGGAAGTAAAGGACTGCGAACCATATTCACATGTGCCATATGTTCAGAGTATGGACACTACACTCACCATTGCTCATCACTACCTCAGTTTCGACAGACGCTAACAGCAGTACACCAAGGCTTTCAGCAGGACCCCTCCCCACCCACATCATCAAGTAGCCAAGTCACTGACATCCATTATGTCATGACTTCAGTTGAAGAATGGATGAGATGTCCTTGCTCTCTCTGTGACTCATTTGATCATTTCACATACCAGTGTCCCACGATCATTGAATATAGACGTCGTCAAATGGCCCTTATTCAAAATCCTCCAATCACCCCACTTCTGATGATACAAGTGATTCCCCCTACCTCCTCTCCAGATAATGTTCACATCATCTCCCCTGAACCTGAGGAACTTCCTACCCCTCCATGGTTCTTGGATAGACTTTCTGAGGATTTGCCCCCAAATCCCCCCAATTCTCTTGTTCATTTCCCTCAGGAAATTTTAACCCCAACCATAGTCTACAACCCATAGTATCTAGACATTTGGTTTATGTCAAGAACACCATCATACCATATTTGCGATACCCCGTCTACATATTCACCCCATGAATATAATCACACGGTGACAATCAACAATGTTCCTTCTCTGGATCCCCTATATTCTCACATTTTCCACTGCGATGAAGATATCCTCAAAGAAATATCTACCCCCGATTGTCCATGGAATGCACTCCATCACAGAGCACTTTTTCTCTCACAGGAAGCCTTCGACCCTCTTATCTAAGGCTCCATATGTGCAATCAAAATAAAGGATTTCATCTTGTCCAGGCATATGGACTATTTCAACAACCCTATCCCTTCCCCCAATGCTTTTGAAGAAGGAAACATGGCCAACATTTCCCCCAATGTCAAAAATGACTTTTCCATCAAACTAGGAATCATAGAGGAAATCACCATTGGCGCTACATGCTCCCCTAAGGAACTCACAACTTACAAAGCTCTCCTTCAGGAATACTGGGACATTTTTGTCTGGTCATACACGAAGATGCCTGGCCTTGATCCTTCTATTGTTGAACATCATATTGACACATGGCCTAATATCACCCCTGTACAACAAAATCAACGCCCACTGCACCCATCCAAAGCAGTGGCTATCAAAGCCGAAATTGACAAACTACGCGTTGTTGGGTTCATATACCCCATCCAATACATGTCATGGGTCTCCAACCTCGTCCCCGTTAACAAAAAATAGGGCACCATTTGCATCTGCACCAACTTTCGCGATCTTAATCACACTTGTCCCAAAGACAACTTCCCTACGTGTTTCATTAACCAAATTATCAATGATTGTGTCGACCATGAGGACTTATCTTTCATGGACGGGTTCTCTGGTTACAATCAAATCTAGATTCACCCAACAGATCAATATAAAACCACATTTACCACCCCATGGGGTAATTTTGTGTATCGTGTCATGCCTTTTGGACTCAAGAATGTCGGTGCGGCGTTCCAATGGGCCATGACTTACATTTTCCATGATATCGCTCGCATCATCCTCGCTTACTTGGATGACCTCACCATCATGACCTCATGGTGTAGGAGGATGAGACCACTAACCTAGCTCTCACAAATCTTGGATCGGTTGGCGTGAACTCCCGGAATCTCCAAATATCCTCTAAAAACCTTTCGTCAATTCACTATGGCAAGGTACAAATGAGGTGGCAATGTGGGCCCTACAGCTATATATAGTCCCTTTTTCCAAACTTCCATGTTAAATTACAGGAGCTCAAAGAATCCTTTTTATGATTCATCTTCAGCCATAGGATCAGAATCCCACCACCTACACAGTCACATTCCCTGGGTCACCATCCATCCTTGACCTCAGGGGAGAATTTTTCTCACATCACGCCTAGGTACGCATGCTCATGTTCAAAATTATTGAATAATTGTTATATGTTCTTTATCTTTAGATATTGTTCACATTGGGTATTTGGTCTTCATGTGTGCAAGTACTTGGTCATCATGCATCAGCGCAGCCCCTTCAGGTATATGATCGACATTGGCATGTAATCATTCCCTCTGAATATCAATTGCATCTCCTAGTCACACCCTCTAACATTTTCCTATAGGATCCTCACATTCGGCTCTGTAGTACTATCACCTCCACTGCATTTCAGTATTGTCAAATGATAGCACTCTCCCCTGCATGAGTTGTACCATTCATAGTCCCCTTTGGCACTTTGGCACTCATGTTTCTTTCACCCCCTAGGAATGGGAGTCCCGAGAGTCTTACGCATGTTTGAGAATCAACCACAAACTCCTTCTTCTCATTTTGTTAGCTTTCCCAATGGACTCCCAGGTTCTCTCATCATGGTTTCAATTTGAATTCACCACCACATTATCATTAACCTTCCATTTCATCCAAAAACATTTTTCCCATCAGCAAATTGCCCTCCATTCATTTACCTCATATAGAAACCCACCCATGGGGCCCCCCACCCTTCGCCAATTCTCCATACAACTTGCGCTCTCCCAGGCCAAGCTATCTTTCATTGGGGAACCTATTTCTGTATCTGCATACTTGTCCCATCTTATTCTTTATTCATTCGGTAATTGTACAAAGCCTTTGTTTCCAACATTTACATAGCTTTTTTTAGTTTCCTTTAGCGAACTTCCTTTTCCAGAAAATAAACCCCTGTCGCCCTTGGTTGGGGCATTCCTTTACATTCTACTCTTGTTGACATAGTCCATAAACCCTGAGTATCCCATAGTCCATGTACCCCTGATCTCTGAGTTTGTCCACTTTGTCACACCTCTAGCACAATTTAAACCCACGTCTCATCGTCCCCCTGACACTAGATCTAGTTTCATAGTTGTTTCCACCATACTTCACATATATCCCCAACCAAGGGCAGTATTGAGTCTCACCACATCTTGATTTCTTCCATGTGCCTCATCAATTCCTGATCTCATCTAGTGGATTTCATGAAGCCCTTTGCTTCTTGGAGTTGTGTCTCATTTTTTGTCGACATCAACACAGTTTTCAGAAGGGAGACAATATCTTGACTCTCAGTACCTTTACAATGAGGAGCATTGGACGACACAAACAGAACCATCATTACTCTCTACTATCGTTGACCCCCTTAATATTTGAATTCAACACAATCTCATGTTACAGTGGGTCTTACTATGCGACTATTGCAGTTATTTTATACTATCCGAAGACCTCTGAATTTGTTGGGCATCCAATGCCTACGAGCCACAGACACTTCTTACAGGTGGCATCGCTTCTTTTTAGAGTATGTTCACCATCAGAATTGTCATCTACCATTATCAAAGCACCCCGGAGGGCACTGCAGATATCTACATTATCATACAACTTTAGTTATTGTCTTACATATTTTTAGTTACGTGACACGAGCATGGGGCATGCCCGCCTCATTTGTACACATATTTTATTTTTTACACACCTAGAGAAAGGTTTGGGTCCCACAATTTCCCCTCTCCTTCCAACGGATCGCTCTTGTAGTTCCTATCAACACTCTTTCTTACAATGGTACTCTTAGTAGAAGAAACATTGATGTATTTCGACTATATGTATGCTCCTAACCTCATACATCAGGAGGCATCTGTTATCACTAAAATTTCATCCGCAAATGGTTACAGGAATCCAGCATCTCCAAACACCTATTAGTTCACCCACAGCTTCAAAAACACATTTCCAAAATGCACAAACTATACAACTGGTTAAAAAATTAACATGCGCAGAAGAACTACAAGAAGCGCACACACATGCACAGGTCAGAAACGTCAGAAAAGAGGACATGCTCTTGAGGCACAACTGTGTCCAATAAAAGTTGTACACTCCTGAGAACAACGCATTTATAGTTCTTTTCGGCCCCTCACCCACTTCTGGTTCATCTCCCAAATCGATTTCACCCTCAAATCAGAGCTGAATCCAAGTGGGGGGTTGTCAAAGACGTAAGGGTGCCCTAAAGCGCCCATTGTTCACACTAAAGACCGGTTGGATAATGCCTCAAAGATTTTCTATAAAAAGAGGCCATAGGTACACTATGAATTCAAGAATCGCATTGTATTGTTATGTTGCCTCTATTCTCCTACAAGGAACCTCTTTCCTTCTTGGAGCATACTCACATCATCTCATTAAGCTATTCACCTCACCTCTTGAGGGAATAAGCTTGGATTTCTTCACCATTTCCTTTCTAGCTTTCCATTTGTAAGAAGAGCTCTCACATAGGGGACTCAAGAGCCCTCCCTTGGAGGAATAAGGGATCCATAAGTCCCCCTTTTTCCTTGGTGTTTTCCCACTAATACAATCTATCCATTGGTGGCATGAATATTGGTCAATTGTTTGTTTAACTTTGGTTCTAATTTCCTTATGCATTGTAGTTGTGTTTCTTTAGTTTTTATTAGCTTAGTTGTTTGTTTATTTCATGTGATTGAGTCATGTGAATCCTACACTAACTTATGTCCTGTTCAGCTGAACCAACGAGACTTGCAAGTGTCCCTCTTTTTCTCATTCAAGTGGCGAAAAGCATACAACACAGAGGATGTCATAAATGAATTTCACAAGGGAGTGTGTGGAGGATATCACACCTGGAGGGCCACGACCTACAAGATTTTAAGAGATGGATATTATTGGCCGAAGTTATTTACCGATGTGAATGCTAAGGTCAGAGCCGACAACCCTTGTCAAATGTTCTCTGGAAAGCAAAAGCTCCCCGCACTACCTTTGGTCCAAGTTAATACAAAGGCTCCTTTCCAACAATGGGGCCTGGACTTCATCGAAGAAATCCACCCACAATAAAGCACCCAACACAAGTGGATTTTAACTGCTACCGACTATTTCATGAAATGGGTGGAATCCATTCCAACTCGGAATGCCACAGATTCGTTCGTTATAAATTTTTTGGAGGAAAACATCTTATCCAAATTTGGCTTCCCCGGGAAGATAGTTACAGATAACGCTCAAGCGTTCAAATCTATGGAAATGATAATGTTTTGTC
>SNQJ01S0110159.1:27116-38415 GCA_010110895.2 Picea sitchensis
CTAATCTATGTTGCTGAAATCAAACTAATCTAAGAAAGCATTGAAACACTAACTAGGAAAGCACGAAATTGCATAAGGGAAATACAACATGTGAAGAGTTAACAACAATGAGCTCATACAATATATCAATCTCAAATCATATTACAATAGTCAAATGACAAAACATGAAAGAATAACAAGCTAAGAATCCCCCTTCCTTCATCAAAAGCTAATCAAAATCTAATCTTCATTCTAATGATCTAATCCTTAATTCCTAATTTTCTAATTGTCTAATTGAATTCTCATGAAGAGAGAGCACTCTCTTATATACATGAAGAAGATAACCATCTCATAATTGCAGATACACTATTCTCTCAACCACTCTCAACTACTTTCCCATTATTACAAGATATTATCCCCTTAAATCCTCACACATATCTCTCATATATCTTAGATAAGATATTCTAACCAAATCTCCATGATCTTCTCCTTGAAAAGAGGCTTGAATAATTATCTCCTTTGGAATGATGGAAGAGATATTCGAGAAGTCTCTTTGAATTAATCATCCACATATTCCTACACATTACAAAGCTCACACATAGTTGAGATATATATGAAAACATGTATATTTTCTAATATTTAATCATAAATTCACTTTTAATACTAAAATGAATAAAGTGGAAAATAATAATGTGAAACCCAAATGTATTTATGAAAATGGTATGATGAAGGTCTAATGGGGCGATGAAATGTAAGGAATAGTGAAGGGAAAGGTGGATGAAAATATGACATTTCTGAGTCCCAACAGGCACGTCCACCTAAAGTATGCCTCATGGGCAAACTGGATCGGCACTAAGAAATCAATAGGTATGGCTCCTTTCCAAATGGTTTATGGCACTGACATTTTTCTCCCTATTAATCTATCTCTTCCAGTAATGAAATTGTGGCAAGATGCAAACGAAGAGCCGAATGATGTAACGAGGAGGATAAATCAAATAATTGAAGTCCAGCAAAATAGGGCCGAATTCGATGACAGACTTCAAAAATATCAAGATAATATGAAGCCCTTTTCTACAAAAAAGAAAAAGACAGGAAATTTCTTCCTGGGGATTTAGTTTTGAAATGGGATGCCAAGAAATAAGACGTAAGAAAACACGATAAGTTTGATCACCTCTGGTTCGGACCGTTTAGTATTGCATCTACAGAGGGGAAGAATTCATTCCTACTGGAGAATCTCGACAGGAAAACTTTTAACGCCCCTATCAACGGGCGCTATCTAAAAAAATTTATGCAATAAACATATTTCACATCACCATTGTATATATCAGTTTGGTTTTTGTTTGCTTTCACAATTCTGTTTCTTTTTCATAGGTTACCCGAATTTTACTTTTACATTTTAAATAAACCTAGTTTTACTTAATATTCCAGATAACAAAAATAAGATATGTGTACTGCATATCTTTATTATTCTGTGGAACTCTCTGATTATTTTCTTTATGCTCTTGCAGAATACTTATTGTCAGATAAGAAATAAGGAGGTAGCAGAATCTGACGTTTGTTTCTTCAAAATGGTTATTTTCTCAAAACAAGTGATAGACTAACAATTAGTTTGATTGAAAACGTAAATAAAATTTGAGGTATGAACTCCTATATTCATTGTTTAAGCTAGAAAATTATTGAAAGAAGTTCTATCGGATATAAGTAAGGTGCTACTTTCATAAATCTAGTCACTTGATCGAAGATAAAAAAGATATAAATTTATAGACTTTTGAATCAAGTAAGAATAAGACAAAAGAAAATAAAAAGAAAAGAAAATAGAACAAAAGGGGATGTTTGATAATCAAAAAGTAAACTTATGCGGAAATGAGATCCCTTTCAAAACCTCTGACTCCTCGTTCTGTTTTCATCTAGCATATCTGAAATTTTGCGCTCTATCCTGATTTTCACTACCTGGCCTTAAATCTTCACAGAAAGAAATATTTTTTTCCTTACCTCCGAAGACTTAAAAAACATATCTTCAAAATGATTTTAGGCAAAAATATTTATGTTCCTTTGAGTTTAACTGGGAGAAAGTATGTCTAGGCTAATCCTAGTAACTTTGGCTCTTCTAAGAGATTTTAACTGATTAATTCACTCAAGGAAAATCCCTAGAAAATAAAATTCCCCATAAGATCCTCCGTATAGGAAAAGATGTATATAAGATCGGGAGAGAGATAGCTCAGAGTATAATAAAAAATAGTTGATAGACATTCATTGTTAAATCTTATGTAGATATCATCCATGTATGATTAATACAATTGATTTCCCCCACTTCAAAATTATAGCAAAATATAAGACATATGGTGAAAGGAAATCCATAAAATGATTGCCCCCATCTAGTCCAAGACAAATGGTGAAAGGAAATTAGTAAATTTGATTGCCCCCATTTTGTCCAAAAGAGATGATGAAAGGAAATTCATGAAACGATTTCCCTCGTCTCAAACAAAATGCAAAAAATCTATTTGAAGTGGTGAAAGGAAATTCAATGGGAGATGTAGATAACTTCATCGGGGTACTAAACAGGCTCTCTGGCAGTGAAGCAATATCTATGGTATCTGTAAGGCTGACATACATGTATAAACATACTCTAGAAGCTAATTCTTTTTCTGATAATATTTACATTCTGAACCAACAAGGGATTCCCTAAATAAATTGTTAAAATTATCATGCCTTGATGTGAACAAAATCAACCAAAGTATGATACTTTCATTAAAGTTATTTTGATTATCTTAAACAAATCCGAACTCAGTTTCAGGAAAAGGGAAACTATTAATAGCCTAAACTCAAGATCGGCGAATGATTGTGTTTTGAAAGTTTTATGAAACATGGCTAAAGTCTAATTTCCTTCTTTATGATTTTTCAAAAGGTGTTTCCCTTGTACCAACTAATGATGTTTTGTTCATTGTACAAAGGTCACTATGCATATGTTCTACCTAAGTCTTTTGTTTGCAAGAATTTCTAGTCACAAATGAAAACTAATGATGCTTGCCAAGAAAATGTCATTTACATACGCCGCTAGGAGGAACTAAAAGGTACTCCATTAGCCATATTAAAGTTCACCATCAATTTCATACTTCAAAGATTTATATATGTGAGTCACCCATGAAAAATTTTACTTTAGTAATTAGTATTGGAAATGAGTGCAGTTAGTGCTACATCCTACTTAGGGAAATCACATAACTTGTACATTTTTTCTTTGGCGTCAACAATACCCTTAGCAACAATAAAAAAAAAAAATTATTAATGTCCTCCATGGTGAATATATCCATCAAGAATTAAACATTCTTGTAAATCTAGGTTAGTTGGGGTACAAACAACAAACTAGAACTCAATCTTGATACCCAATACACATCAATGACAACATCATTATAACACTCAATCCTACCACAACCAAAAAAAGTAAGTGCATAACAATCTACAACAAATATTTATTTTTATGTAGATTTATTTAGTGAAGAAAATAAAGCACCATCTTTATCCATATGATGGGTACAACCAACTTCGGAAAGGCACACACTTTTAGAAGCATGATCATGTCATTATTTATAAGTAATAATGGAGAAATTATATTCATTTTCATCATCTTTCGGAACTCAATGTTGTTGGTCGATCAGTCAACTAGTCAACACCTCTCCTTAATCTTTTTGACCTGATCCATAAGGTCTTTGGTTTTCTTCTAGAAATCCTTCTCAACTTGTCCTACCTTGCCATTATATTGAAAATTCCTCTTCTTATTACCTTTATTAGATGATGGATCATCATCATGTGAATTATTGTCAATTTGGTCAACACTATATTTAGCACGATATCCATCAAAACATTTATCATATCCTTGACCTCGTTCTCTATAGCTCTATCAATGTTTTTCTTTAAGGAGACGATCCTATAGTCATATATTCTTATTTTTTGGAAGCGCAACTAGCATGGAATTCCAAACATAAAATTTCATAAGGTGTCTTCAAATTCATTAAGATTTTAATTATGTAAGTTGTTTGTATTTCTTTACAAAAACCCTTTCCATGTTCACGTAATTTTAATCGAAGCTCCTTCACATGAACCAAATATTTTTCAATACTATCAAAAGAGAGAGGATTGAGAGATATCAATTGTTTATTGATCTGCATAACCTAATGTTCATCTATCGCGTCCAACAAATTATTCAACTTCTTCCAAACTTGATTCAAACAGTAGATTATTCTTGTATTGGAGTGAATCTCCCTAGAGATGTAGACCGAAGTGACTTTTACAACCTCATCATTCTTCTCACTAATAATGAATTTATGAAGTTCTTCCTTAGGGACTTGAACCATATTTTTTGTAAAATAGAAAAGTTTTTTAGTCTTTAATAATGTTTTTGTGCCTTGTTCCCACATTCCATAGTTATGGCCATTCAAAACCACATGTTCTTGTTTAGAAATAATAATCACTATGTAAAACTCTAACCCAATCTGTAGGTTGAAAATTGCATCAATCTAGTAGAGAGACCTAGCTCAATAGGAGTGTATATACAAGTGTCACCCTCCAAAGTCTCAAAAAAACAACATCAATCCCATGTTGAAGACCTAAGGAAGTGTAGAATTGAATAATAATGAATCCCAAGGTTAGGTGGTATCAATAGACACCATTTTAGCATTGAAACACAAGTGGGAATATATCAAGGTATAATGGATAACACATATCATTAAATAATGAAAATTATGATAGATCAATCCATAGGATCATCTATATATAACCAATAGTATAACCAACTCCCATAAGATAAGGAAGAAAATCAACTTTCATCAACTTAAGCATGCCTAGATCTCTATATTTTATTCATCAACCTACTCACCAGTCGATCTAGTAGGAAACCTCCTTTAATTGGTTTTAATGAGTATCTAGTTGGCCAATTAACCTCTTACTTGACCTTCAATTGTTGACTGGCTATCTTAAAGAGATATAGAGATGGGATGAGTATGTTATTTCAACACCCCCTCATCAACAAAAATATTTTGGGATTCAAGATGTGGAATTATATTTGCACACCCCCTATTAAGGATAGATCCCTAAAGTCTAAGCATTTCCTAAAGTTTCATAATATGAGATTCTACTACTAGTTTAGTAAAAATATCAACAATCTAGTCATAATTCCTCTAATGGAAGAGAGGATTTTTTTTTCCTCTACCAACTATCTCAAATAAATGGCACGAGTATATAAATTATTCATCTTACTATGTGCACCAACTCATAATAATAAATATATATCCTCATGTGTGTGCTTCACATTCTCTATAGATTTTCTTTTCTAAAAATAGTTGGGTTCTTTCCTAGGTTCCATATTGAATTTTTAAATTCTATCTAGGTACTACAACTACTAAGCCATAATCCCAACGACTATGAAGTAATGAAACTTTTCTACCAAAGAGATTGGCAATTTTTTCATAGAAGGGAATGATCTATGCTAATAAATGATATATCTAATTTATGTCTTATCATTATGGAAACTCTATTATCCTATAAGTAGATTTTGATCCTTTAAACTTCTTTAAAAAAACCAATCTCATCCTTGAAATTGTACCATATTGAGATTATTTTATATACACCAATGGGTAAATGTCCTAAGTTAACTAGAACAAGTACTAAAATCTTTGTCATAATTTTTAGAGAACTAGTTTGACATAAAACTTTATGCTAAAAAAAATGAAATGATGATAATGTTCCTGAAAATGTTAGTCTAATAGACATGCATAAATGAAATAATGTTAATTTTGGATATTATATTCATTATTGGTTATTAGGATCCTAACATATTTCCTAGCGCAAGAAAATGCCCATTTATCAAGAAATCCCCATACTTGAAAGGGGATGAAGTGAAGAGGATGATTAATAATGCTTCTAGCCAAGTAGCATATGCAAAGACAGCACAATTTTCAGCCAAATACAAATGCAATGAATTCTCAAAATGAAAGTGTTGGAAGTATGAGAACATAAATGAGGAAGTGGACATCTAAGTGATAGGAGTGTATATCATTGGGTTGAGTTTTTTTTTTTGGATAAAGCCTCACTTGGGTGAGTGATATCATAATTTCCTAAATTTATTAAAATATGGTTCAAGAAACTGGTTTGAATAGTTAAAGTGAGAATAAGATAAAAGTTTGTATTGAGTTAAGAACTAGAAGCTCCAGAGTCGGCTAGGGTAGCTCAAGCGTCATCTAAGGTAGCTCAAGCTTCATCTAGGGTACTAGTTTAATAACCCAGAAGATGGAATGACAAGAGTCACAAACTAAACTTATAAATCCTTCGCATTTAGGTAAAAGGTTATATTTTATGCATTCTAAGATATTTTCTTATGTTGTTAAAGAGATTGAAGTTAGCTAGTTTATTTATACTCATGCAGAGTTCTGTTTGGTCATGGGACTATTCTCTCCTTTCCTAGTTCTCTTGGTGCTTGTGGGTGTGAGCATATAACTTGTAGAGTATTCTAGTGTTATCATATTTACTCTCATTTAACTTATGCGTGCTAACACCTAATATGAAATAGACAGCTTCTTGGTGACTTGGGACTATTATCAATTGCTCAAAATCTATGATTATGCATGTACATGAGATGGACTATTCTTTGTATCATAGTATGTCTAATCATGTTTTATTTCAATGTGGTTACTAACTAGTTTTGTGATAGGGAATTGTTCTTAGCAATCAAATCATTTCACTTTAAGAGGAAGTTGGAAGGGTCTAATTCAAGTTCATTTTTTTATAATAGAGTTGGACTATTCTACTTTCTACTAATTGCATTTCTATATATTGTTCTTTTAATCCTTTAATTAGGATTTTGTTAATTACATATTTCATTTTAGCATATTGTAATTGTTTCCCATTCCCCACTTTCACTCCATATTCATTTGCATTTATGCAATTTATGTTAGTTACTTTAGATTAGATTAGATGGAGATAATAATAGAATAACTTACCTTTCATAAGAAAGCTGGGTCATAATTGTAGGGATTGGAATTTGAATGGAGAAACGTCTAATTGGGCCCTTATGTCGAGTAATTATTTGTGGTTGATGGGGATCATTTTCTTGCATTAACATTTTGGCACTAGAATGAGGACGAATGGCAAGCCAACCCATGTATAGTCATTCTTTTAAAGTTTTTCACTCATAGCTCATGGCTTTACCCTAAATTCTTGTGTGGGAGGACAACATTTCTTTGTACCTACAAGGACATTTGCATCACCTCCCAACAAAGGTAGTAAATTTCTTGCCAAAATTCAATGGTGAAGGTGACATAACTACATTAGAGAATATTTATATTTATGAAAATATATTTCACTTACTGAACATTATTGAAGAGAATGGTGCAAGAACATTATTTCCCTTCACCTTTGAAGGAAAATTCCAAGATTGGTAGTATTACTTACCATCCAGTAAATTCACTAATGGAAGCATTTCAAGGAATTTTTTGAGGATGCTTATGGCAATTATCAAATAGAGAAGGTGTATCAAGAGCTCAACAGTATGCATATAGAGATGATGAACCTATTCGGGAATTCAATATGAGACGTCATTGTATGTATTATCAACTACATGAAAATCATAGGCCTTCACTAGAGGTAACATGTGAGTGGTATTTAAATCCTCTCATCACTAAAATAGTCCACTTCATTAAGAATAAAAAATATTTAGTGTTAACCTACGAAGAATCTCAACAGATAGAAAAGGACTTGCAAATGTATCCTATACCTTAGCCTCTATCCATGAATCTTGATGACAATATTCAATATGAAACTAATTAATTAGAATCTAAGATGGATAAAATAGAAGATTTGGCTAAGGATATGTGTTACAACCTTTTGATATTATGAGAGAATATAAAGAAGAAGGAAAGAACCTGTCCATGTAATGTTTTGTTCAAAAGTTTTGTAGGCATTGTAAAGAAGATGAAAAAATACTTACAAGACTTTAGATTAAAACTATTATAAAACATGTCTAAAGTATTTACCTAGAGAATTTGTAATGTGAGGTAACTCTCAATACTACCTTATGTGTTCTGATAATGGAAAATCTAGATCATAATTAGTGTGCCACAATAAATGAATGCATTTTTCCTTTAAATTCTATCATTGCATTAGAAAATGAGGAATGTGGATGTACTTCTGAGACATGTTTCATATGGATGAAAATGAATGTTTGAAATATTTTACATATTTTCCCTTTTCATATTTTTTCACTCTATAGAAATTTGAGAGAGGGGGATATAGAGAGAGAAAGAGGGGAAGAGAGAGAGATATATACTGACAACGAGGAGAGAGAGAGAAGGGGGGTATAGATGGATGGAGGCATGGGTAGGATACAAGCTTTCCACAGGATGGGTAGGATACTACTAATATGTTCATGGTTCACATTATAGTGTAGAAAGAGGGAGATACAATGTAGAAAGATAGAGCTAACGTAGAATAAAAAATGTTGGCATATTTTACAGGAAGAGTGTGCTTGTCATTGATGGCAAGAATTGCAGCAATCATGGCAAGGAGCGTGAACAAGATTCCTTAGAATCTGTGAGTTTTCAAAAGGAATCAAGCTCAAGAGGGATAGAGGATTGGAAGAGTTCAGAGGAAGGGCAAGGGTCGAAGTCACCTCATGGATTTAAGCTTAGAAGGGTTGAAGCTGAGTTATTTGAAAAGCATCCATCAATATTCTCAAAGGACGGTAGAGATCCCTAGAGAGAAGAGGAACTAATAGTCATGGGTTGTTAGATCCAGTGGAGTTGAAAAGAGGATAAGCCCGGGATTCATTCAACACTCCAAATCTATGAAGGAATCTTGGCCGTCCATTGAGGCAGGACACGTGGTGAGAGATCAACATGTACTGATTCGCAAATCGAGAAATAAGAGATAGGAGAAGTGAAAACTCACGACGTCCGAGTTCGTGAAGGTGATCACATTCGTTGATCAAGGAATGTCAAGGGTTGTTGATTTGACAAAAGCACAGTACCGAAACGTGATCAGGATCAAAATCCTTGATCGAGGATCTGCTTCAAGAGTCTTCATGACCGTTGGATCACTTTTGAGTGGAAGGAAAGGATAAGCTGAAAGATATGAGATCCCAATCATCCAAATTTTCGACAGTTGTCAGATCAAATTAAATGGAAGGATAGGATAATAAAATATGGAGATTAGTTGGATTTAATCCAAGGAAAAGATGCATTACAGACAGATCAATTCGTTGATCTGAGATCTTGATCAAATGAACATCATTTGTTTTGGGTCTAAATTTATGAGGAGATTACGCTTCGGAAAAATCTCACTTTAAGAATTTCAAGTTGAGAACTGAAATACCCAAAGCCCGAAGATCCGGAGAGCCGGAGTAAATCTCAACCATTAGATCTAGAGGGATACGTGGTGATAGATTGTGAGCTCTGGAGGAATCACTTCAAGAAGTTTTAGTTTGAGTTTTGAAATTCACGAAGCCCAGAGAGACAGAGAGCCGAAATACATTCTCGACTGCGAGATCATCTGAAGAAGATCTCAGTCGTCAGATCATCCGAAGAATATCTCAAGTGTCAGATCCTCTAAAGTGAATCTGGGTTGTTTGATCCAGAGCATCAGTTTGAGGTTTGAGATTTCAAAAGTCCGGAGACCTAAAGGAAGTCTCGATCATTGATCGCGAAAGGGACCTAAGAAATGTTGATCTAGTTCAAAGGTCAAATTATCGAAGTAGAGGCAGAGCCTTCGATTAAGAAGGATAGGTGTCTGTAGATCATCGAATCCGGAAGATTCACGTACGGAGGAAAGAAAGATTTGAGATTTGAAACTCCCAGAGCTAGGATCACGAAGTAAATCACAACTGTTGATTTAGGAAGGTTATATATGATCCGCAGAACTTGAAAGGATAGATTTGAACCGTCAGTTCAGGAGCACCCTAAAGATCGTGAGATCAATAGTCTCATCGCATTCTGGGGATTGAAGGTGCACGAACTTTAAAATGTTGAAGGTGGGCCACAATCAAAACCATGGTATCGCCAAAGGCATACGTGGAGCTATGTAGTGAATTGTGGGGTGAAAAGTGGATTGCCCTCAAACCACCTTTGGTCGCGCCCACAATCACGTGGTCACATGAGAGAATCGCCCAAGGTCACATCAGCGGAAGATTGAGGAAGGAGCTAGCATTGCTAGGCTCCACATCAGAGGTTACACATTGAAAAGTCAAAAAGCATATGTGTGTATAATCCAACGACATTGATCAAACTGAATCTAATCGAAGGGTTGTTGTTTCATCTTGTGATTTATTGATCAGTTATGATTCGGTTACACTAAATGAATCATTGTTCCTGAGTGGTTGAATCATTGTTCCTAAGCGTTGGAATCATGATTCCTGAGCATTCTTTTTTTTTTATATTCCTGACTTAAGCGTTGGAGATGCAGAGTGTAACGGATGATTAGAGCATGAATAAAACAAAAATGTCGTGATAGAGAGAGGTTGTTGTTTCTCTATAAAAAGGTAGTTGAACTGTAATCAATGAAGTTTTACAGCATGAACTGAGGGAGAAAATGCAGAGATGAAGAACGTAAGCTGGATAGATTAGAAATGGTGAAAACATCAGACTGTATGAGAACTTAAGTGCAAGAAGATGCGAGCAGGAACACACTTATGCAGGCAGAGCAAAGCAATGTAGAAGAACAATGATGAGACCGGTAAGCCATTGATAAATATTGTATCACTGTAATAAATTTCATAAATCAAAATATTTATATCTCAGGGCAGTAGGGTGGTGCTAGGGAGGATTGTTTTCCTCAGAGTTTCAAGTGGGTGCTTGAACACAAGGTGTTGTAGCATCCATCTTGTTGTAGCCAAAAAACAAAACAGGGTGGCAGGGTGGTGGAAGGGAGAACTATTGTTCCTTGTTATACAGGTTGGTGCCTGTGTGAGAGGAAGTTGATGCTTTCATCCAGTTGGTGCTGGAACACTAAGGGAGTTGGTGCTTCCTTCTAGTGGGTGCTAGAGAAACTAGAGAGTTGGTGCTCTCAGCAAGTTGCAGCTTGTAAAACAGAGGTGGTAGCCTCACATTGAGTTGGTGCTCAAAGATAGATGATGTACAAAACATAAAAATATTGCCTATCATTTGAAGAAGAAGAGGTTTTCTCCCTTTATGAGTTTCCTCATGAATATTTGTCTCTGTGCATATCATATGTGTTATTGATGTTTACTATTTATGTTGTTCATGACTTTCATAATCTTGATGATCACTTGGAGAAGATTAATAATATTTTAATAGGCGTAAAATTGTTTAAGCATAGTAAC
>SNQJ01S0110161.1:0-11441 GCA_010110895.2 Picea sitchensis
AAAAGGCATAAAATTGTTTAAGCTTATAAACAACTGATTCACCCCCCCCTCTCAGTTGTTTTAGTATTTCCAACACTGCATCAATGGCAACTTGTTGTTTTGGAAAAATCCAATAGGTTTATTGTTGAGGTGCATAAACCAAGAAGAAGCAGCTAAGGTCATGATTGAATTCCATAATAGTGAATGTGGAGGACATCGCTATTGGAAAACCACTGCACATAAAATCTTAAGATCTGGTTATTACTGGCCATCCTTATTTTTAGATGTGTGTGAATTTGTGAGAACATGTGACTAGTGCCAAATATTTGAAGGCAAACAACAACTGAAGTCTCTTCCCCTAAAAGCTATAGTGTTCACAGGTCCTTTCCAGCAATGGGGCCTGGATTTCATAGGTGAGATTCACCCGCCTTCTAGTAGTCAGCACATGTGAATCCTTGTTGCCACCGATTATTTTATAAAGTGGATTGAGGCTATTCCCACCCGGAATGCCAATCATACTGTCATCATAAATTTTCTGCAAGAAAACATATTTGCCAGATTTGGCTGCCCTAAGAGAATAATCACTGATAATGTTGTTCCATTCAAAGATAAGCACTTGGTGAAATTATGTGAAGAGCTGGGAGTTCAGCTAGTACATTCCACTGCTTACTATACGCAAGGAAATGGCTTCGTTGAGTCATCAAACAAGAGTTTAGTCAGAATTATAAAGAAGCTGCTTGAACAAAATACCAGAGGCTGGGATTCCAAGCTGAAATTTGCTTTGTGGGCTAACAAGGTTACATGTAAAAAATCAATTGGTAAATCTCCTTTCAAGTTGGTATATGGTACTGAAGCCATATTTCATGTTCAACTTGCGCTGTCGATTGCAAAATATTTACAAGAAATTGATTTTGAACCAATTGATTTGACTCGGAGAATTCATAATTTGGTAGAGTTACAGCAAGATAGAGAGCATCTTTTGGAAAGAACAGAATTACATCAAGAAAAAATCAAGGAGATCTTCGACAAGAAAGTCAAATCAAACGTCTTCAAAATAGGGGAATTAGTCTTAAAGTGGGATGCAGCAAGGCAAGAGAAGGGGAAACACGACAAATTTGATGCTCTCTGGACAGGCCCTTTTGTCATAACAGTAGTTCAGTAGAACAATACCTTTGTTCTCCAAAATCTTGCAGGCGAGGAAGTAGCAGGTGGCCCTTTCAACGGGTGCTTTCTAAAGACCTATTTTTCAAAAGGATTTTTCTTAAAATCCATGTTCTGCTTGTACATATTCTTTTTCAGTTTTGTTTTCTTTGTTTCTATCACTTGAATAACTCCATGCCCAATGGTACTAGCAAAACTATTTTTAGGATTTCCTTTTTAAATTGTAATAAAGGCTACTAAGTCTAGCTATGTTCTTGGACACCTCATAGGGAGATGTCCATCCCATTTGGAGCCAAATGTTAGCTCCCAAAATGAATCAGTCACTATGGTTGCATTTTGTGGTTGATAGCATGGCTATTGGTAGTTTTCTCCAAATTTGTTTTGAGTTCTTCTAGTAGCAAAAATTAGGTTTTAATTTATGTCCTAGAAATAAGACGATCCATAAAGGTCTTCTCTTTAAAAATTTCATAAAAAAATTTCAACAGCTAACGGGTGTTTTAAAGATGATGATTAGCTAGTGAAAGCGGTGATTTTCAACAGCTAAGGAGAATTTCTCAGGGGTCGTTAGCTGGTGAAAGCGACGATTTTCAGCAGCCAAGAAGCACTTCCCACGGGTCGTTAGCTGGTGAAACCAGAGATCACGTGTGTTTTCTCCACGTTTTAAAAAATCAAAAGATGACATGCTCAGCACACGTCATTTAATAATTATGAAGCGCTGGTGAAAGTGGATAATGATCGAGATTCGGGTTTGCACGTCTAAATCGGATTGCAAAGTGGATCTTGTTCAGAAATGCATGCTGCACGATCATGGCGTTGGAAAAGGTGAATTCAAATCCATCATCACAGGTGAAGGAGCGGTACTACTTGGTTGGTGACATCAAATCGACCCATCATTTCCCCAACACGCATCATCCACAATCATATGATAAGTTTTCAATTTTGAAAGATAGCGCTAAATGTTTTCACCAGCGCAAAACCTCTGCTCACACATCAGATTGCAGTGTTTTATGTGAAAAATCGTTTCGGGATCGAATTGCAGATTGCAATGTTTTGTGTACAAAATCGTTTCGGGTTCGAATTACAGATTGCAGTGTTTTGTGTGCAAAATCGTTTCGGTTTCGAATTGCATATGGCAAGGAGACGTAGTGGTTCTTTGTTAAAGAAAGAATTGGACAGCCTGTCCTTTCTACAGGCGCATCTAGAGGTGTAAAAACACTTCTTAGACGCAGGCTGCATGGGATATGTCGAGAAGCTACAGAATGGTTGTCACCAATCAACAATAAAGGCATTTGCTAAAATATATGATGGAAATAAAGCTTGTGTTGGGTCTTTAGAAATCACCATGGATGAAGCTGCCATCGCTGCAGCACCAATTTACCTAGATCAGGCCAGAGTTGGTTCAAAATGACAGCAACCAAGAACCTGAACTTCAGAGCATATTGAAAGGAAGAATTCAAAAATAATGCATGGAAGAAGAGCATGCTAGTTTCCCATTTAGAGGATGAGTGGCAGGATTTTTTTAAGGGCATCCAACTCTACATAACTTCATAAGGAAGGTACGACAAACTGATGTTATATCATTTCAAGCTCTTAGACCATTTTACAGGGAAAACTCTCCTAAATTTACCTTTCTTCTTGCACAAGAGATTAACTAAAGTCTGTAAAAAGATTAGAGATGAACCTCTAAGTATGAAGAACACTCTTTTCCACTTTGGCCTTATTAAATTGATAATCCTGGAGGAGCTAAGATAAAAAGGAAGGACTTGGCAACATTTTCTTTTTTGGGAAGGCTTTGAAACTCAAACTCAGCCCATGAATGAACAGAAGAGGGCTGGAAAAAGGCAATTGACTCCTTAAAGTAGCTCGAGGAAGAGGAGAACCCTTCCAGGACCCCCAGAAGATAGGATATCTGGTGTAAGGTCTCACAGGTCAAAGAAAAAACTGGATTTTGAAACTACTACAGAGCAGCCCACAGAAAAGAAGACAAACATTCTAAATCTGCCATACACAGACTCAGAGCCAAAGAAAGAAGATGAAAGCCATGCCATTAAAAGCCTTGAACACTTCGTTGAATTTGCATAGGATTGTGAGACCTTTACTCACACCGATGAAGGGGAAACATCAAAGAGTACAAAGTCGAAGAAAACACAGAAAATCAAGCAACGTAAAGAAGTGATTGCTCAGCAGGAGGTTTTAGAAAGAGTAATAAAGGAAAGATACAAAACTCTGTCTGATAATTTCGCAGAAACAAATGCTGCATTTGAAAAGCTGGCTCGTGAAAGTGTCAAGGACAAGAAGAGGAAAAAGAAAATTACTAAAGACTGTAATAGTCTATGGTGGTTAGCAAAACGCCTTAAGAGGAAGATTAGAAAATTGAAGCAAAATCAAAAGTCACACCCAGATTTGCAAGTGGTAGCTCACGTTGTTGTGAATATGCAAGGGGATAAAGTAGAGACACACTGAGTTTTTGATAGAACCATAGTTTTGGAGGTGAAAGTTCATTTTGGTCCATGGCAGAGATTTCACCAGCGCAAAGGGCGATTTTACAACTAGTTAGTTGGTGAAAGGCAACGCTTTCACCAGCTAACCAGCAAATCATAAGGCGAGTTAGCTGGTTAAAGCACAAAAAGAATTTTTGAAAGCTAAGGACGGAGCAGGGCGATTTTCACAGGATTTAAAAAGGTTCCAGAGCATTAAAGGATTAACAACTCGGTCAAAGAAATGCTCAACATCAGAGATTCGTGGGAGTTTTGAAAACCATATGCTAAATTGATCTCCTAAAGTATCGACTATGAGTAACTGAAGAAATCCAGCTACCAAAATAGGTGCCTTTGCCATGTTTCATGACACAACAGATTCCAGAAGCTAAAGAGTACAGATGTCAAATTTTGAAATGGAAGACAATTCGAATGCTAGTTTAGCCATTAAGTCTTTGTTATCAATTTGCTTAGTTAATTTGGTTTGCTATTTTTTGATACAGATCCATGTTTTCARGATCTTTAAAATTGATTGTAAAAGGCTATAAATGCCTATCTTTTCTAAGAGACAAGGGTTCAAACTRGGAATATATTTTGTGCTACTGTATAGACTCTTATTTACAGAATAAAATTACAGTCTCCTTTCGTTTTCAATATCAGAAATATCCATGTTTCCCTTTCTGTACTTTATTTCAGTTTATCTTAGCTTATGAAGACTGTTATCTCTTTATTGAGCTCATAGACTTGAAGTAAAGGATTTCTTTCTATCTTGCATTAGGCCCTACATTCAGTTGTATTTGGAAATCAAGATTAGTGTTCTTCATCCTCTCCTTTCAAATTACTTGATCTGATTATTGTTTCCTGAAAGCACTGTTTCTTTAGATGTATGATGCGTTGTCTATTACATTGATCATTAAAGACCCCATTGTTTCAAGCATACCTGCACATTATTTTTAAGTTACCAAGCATCCTTAGTCTACAACCCTAAGGAGTTTCTTGGAGTGATAACACTAGACATGCATAGTTTGTTTGGAGTGGACACATTTGATATGTGATGATCAATTGCAACTGCATAGTATAGTGACAGATGGGTTAGCATTGTGGAGAGTTGGATAGCATGATTATGAATAGTTTATGACATTTGGACAGAGATGGATTCGTGATATTCTTATAAGGTATAGAGAGAATGGGTGAGAGAATATGCATAGAAGTGGATTTACAATTGGAATCAGTGGAACTATTTGGCGAGAGAAAGAAAAGAGTTGGAAGGTACAACACAACAGGGAAAGAGAAATTTTAGCACAAGCTATATCATCAGAAGGACATTTTCGAATAGTATGGTCAAGTAAACATGGCAAGTAAATGAATCAATCAAATTTTGAATTCTTTTTGTATATGCGATTGAAATTCAAGAAGAAGCACCAATGAAAATTCAGTAGCACTGGAAGTGAGGAAAGGAAACATATACAAATATCCCTACATAAATCTACATCTTACATAAACATTAAGAGAAGAGAAATCATTAGAGAAAGAGATCGTGACATGAAGATCCAAGAGAAAGTGATGTAGAGAAAGAGAATTTTAGAAAATAATTATATCAACGAGGAATTATAATATGATATCCTTACCATACTCCTATTCTTTGATTAACATTAATCACAATCTTATACACCTGGAAAACACCATGCTTTCATTACTCCAAATAAATAAAAGCAATGAATGTGACAGAATGGTGGACTAAAAATTTCATGTAGGATGTATATATTGGTTGACTGAAACATATATCTCATGGACATTATAATAGAGACTATGCCTTATAAGGATTTTCACTCTCTTGCTTTTAAATTTCGGGTGACATTATAATAAAAGAAACACATGTGTGACATTATAAATGACATAGTTTTCTGGCCACTAGCCCTTTAACAAATAAAACAAATGAGTGGACATATACAACATGGCAACTTAGTTTATTATTTGGCATGGACTACGCTGCCATGCAACACTTGTTATTTGATGCAGGAGCATCGCCAGCGTCAAGCGAGCATGGGGTAGGCACCAACGCATTTTGACATATGATAAAGTTATTTGAATAATTTTGAAAATTTGATGTGCCAAACATAAATGTAATAATTAAAGAGGGAGGCGTACTTGTAATGTTGTAAACATACCTTGAGTGTCCCGCTCTCATCTGAAGTAGATAGAAGCGTTTATGATAGTAAATGCAAGTAGGTAGAATTGAATTCCTAGATTAGACAGTTTTAGAAGGAACGAGGGAAACGGGATATAGACACCCTCACTTGTATCATTGTAACATACAGAGCAAGAGCATAGAGTAGAAGCAGAGAGCTATGTAGAAGACTCCATGTACAGAAGTTCTGAATTGATACAAGAAAGATCTGATTCAGACTCATGGTGCTCATGTATTCTCTGTGTATGCATTTTTGAATGTTATGCTCATGAATGTTTTACTCTTTTTGTCATGCCATTGTTTTTATGCTATGTATGAATGATTCCTTGTTGAATGTCTGAAATCTGAGAGAGAGAAAGAGAGTAAGAGAAATGAGTTTCAATTGTTTCTCTATCTGAGCAAGAGTTCTTGTAAGGAGTGCAGTTGAATTTGTCAGCAAGGAGTACGTCGACAAAGTGTTCAGAGGTTTGTATATGAAAGATCAGGAGAGATAGATTTTGTTCTCATTCCTCGGGAGTGAATTTAGGCACAAGAGTCATGCAAAGTGTAAAGTGTGCACAGGTTGAAGATAGTTTCAAGGTTTGAAACCTGAGGAGTTGTTGACAGACTATTGCTGCAAGGAGTGCACAAAGTCGGAGGTGTTCAAAACTTGAAGTATTGGAAGGGTTTCCGCAAGGAATGTGTGCAGGAGGTTCTCGAAAGGTTTTGAAGTTGTGAAAGATCTCAGAAGGATTCAAGCCTGATAAGTCGTCAAAGGGAAGGAACAAATGGTCAAAAATCCTGTGTGGAGGATTTGCGAAATCTCGTCATTCGTTCGATCTGATAGAGAAGCAAGGAGGTTACGGTCGTTTCCAGAGTTTCAAGCTCAGGAGATCGTGAGCCGTTGGATCCTCACATAGTTACCCGTTAGTCGTCTGATCTGATAGGATTTTCAAGAGGTATAAACCCTCTCAAGCTGAGAGAAGGTCCCGAAGAGCATCGAGATATTGAGGCATCGGAGTTCGGGATATCGAAAGTCCCATGGACAAGGGATCGGGTAAATCCATAGTGAAAACCCCGATTTTGATCTGGACTGTCCATCTTGAAGGGACACGTGGTGGAGATCGAGCACCCGTTGGTATTTCGGCTACCCGGGTTTTAAGTTGACAGGGAACTAAAACATCAGGGAATCGCAAGTCACGAAATCCTGAGACTGAATCTGGATCGTCCATTAGTTGAGACAGGTGGCGATAATCAAGAGCTCGTCGGCATTTTGCATGGTGGATTTTTGGGATTCAGGAGGACAGGAGGACATCGGCGTTTGACTTCGCAAAGTTGTGAATGATCGAGGACCATTCATTGGTTGGGACACGTGGTGTAAATTGGGGAGTCCATCGACATTTCGGGAGTTCCGAGGCCAAGAAATCGGAGCATTTAAGCATCGAAAACTCCGAAATCACGAGAATCGATCAGGACCATCCATCATAGGAGGACGGGTGGCAGAGATCTAATCATTCGAGAAGTTTTCGAAAAAGAAAGCCATCTATTAGCATTACGGGATTTGGAAAATCGAGAATCCTGAGGGCAAAGCGTTCGCGCATTTCAGAAACGCGAAGTCCGGAATCCCGATAAGGTGGAAAGTTCCATTGGAGGGCTAGCTGACATCATATCGGGATATCAGGGACTTCAAGGACAAAGTGTCCATGCATTTCGGCATTTGAAACCCCGAAACCCTAAAACCCTGAAAAGAGATAAGACTGCGTTCATATGAAGGGAGGTCGTATGGACCCAAAAGTCTAGCCCAGGGGACTAGCGGAAGTGAAGCATCATGGGATATCAGAGATTAGGAAATCGGGAAATAAAAGGAAAAGAGTTGTGACATCGGGATTTCGAAACCCCGAAACCCGAAATTCCATTGTCTTGTCGTGAAGAGAACAATGATTGGGGCTTAGAGGCTGCGAGGAGCAGAAAAGACCTGTGGGTCAATTTTTTATAGAGATTCCAATGGAGAATCGAAGGACCCACTCCGGCTCGAGGGTAAAATTAGAATGATCCTTAAGACCAGGAGGTTAGCACAGAGGCCTTTGCCGAGGTAGAGGGTGCGTCTGCGTGAGGTTTGGTATTAGAGCACAGAAAGGATTCTTTGCTTTCTGTGGCAAGGAAAAGGAAAATTCACCATGCTGCCAAGAAGGAGGGACAGACAATCACCCGATCTGGAAGAGGAAAGGGAAATGTCCAGAGGAAGGGGTAGGTAGGTACAGAATCCAGAAGTAGAAAGAGATCTGCATAACATACGTGCCAGACTTGTGGACATTGAGATAAGACAAAGGCACACAACTGATGTAGGAGATATCAGTGAGTCCAAAAATGAAGACAATACTAGACATGAAGAAAAGGAAGTTGCAGCCGAAGATGCCACAAACGAACGTTTGATTAGAGCTATTGCAAGAATGGGTGCAAGAGAGAAAATGGACATTCCAGTTTATGAAGGAAACCTGGATGCTGAAGAGATTTTAGATTGGATTAGAGCTCTGGACACATATTTTGACTATGAATATGTCGAAGAGGACAAGAAGGTCAAACATGTTGTCACAAGATTGAAGGGACATGCAACATTGTGGTGGGATGAACTACAAGCTGACAGACGCTGCAAAGGCAAGCAAAAAATCAAGAGTTGGGATAGGATGATTGCGAAGATGAAGGAAAAATTCATTCCCATAGATTACCGGATTACTCTGTTTCGAAGAATTCAAAATTTGAGATAGAAGCTGATGACAGTGAAGGAATATACTGAAGAATTCTACAGGATGAACATCAGGGAAGGTCATCAGGAAAGCGATGATGAAAAGGTTGTCAGGTACTTGAATGACCTGAGATATGACATTCAGGACGAGATAAGTATGTTGACCATCCGAACGGTGGAAGATTCTTATCAATTGGCTCTAAAAGCTGAAGAGAAGCTGGGCCGAAAACAGGGTCAAAGAGGGCAAGGCAGAAGTCAGCCCAGAGGCAAATCAGTTGCCCAAGATAAAAACCAGAAGCCCAAGGAAGACTGGAAGAAACCTTAGACTCGAACTGAGAGAGGAGGAACCTCATAACAAAGGAAATGTGTTGAATCAAGAGGGAAGCATACTGAACAAAGAGGAGATTATGCTGATAATAATATCTTTCCTCGTACTACAGGTAGAGGAAGAGGAAGAGGTGGAGTAATAAAATGCTTCACATGTGGAAGGAATGGACACAAATATTATGAATTTCCAGACAAGAAAAAAGAGAGTGGAGAAACTCACATCGCCGAAGCACAGAGGCGGAATGTTGGGGCAGAAGATGCAGAAGGCGGAAGATCGCTGATGATGCGAAAGATTCTTTTGACACCATAGAAGGAAGTGGAGAGTTCAGTTCAAAGAAATAGACTTTTTCGGACTTCTTGCAAAACCAAGGACAGGGTATGCAAGGTCATTGTGGACAGTGGTAGCACAGATAATCTTGTTTCAACAGAGATGGTAGAAAATCTGGAGCTGGAGACGATTGAACATCCAAGTCCATATAGAGTTTCATGGCTACAAAAAGGACATCAGGTAAATGTCACTAAACAATGTTTAGTTGAATTTAAGATAGGAGGATATAATGATAAGATACTCTGTGCTGTTATTCCCATGGATGTTTGTCATCTATTTCTGGGTAGACCATGGAAATATGACATAAATGTGATTCATGATGGGAGGATGAATATATATACCTTAGAAAAGAATGGGAGGACTCACATGTTACTTCCAATCAAAGATAAGGAGGTGAAACCAGAAGTAAGTAACATTGTAATTCTCATGAGTGGGAAGGAACTCCTTAATGAGGTCAAGAAGAAGGAGGAACCACAATTCATTGTGGTAAGGAAGCCAACGATTGTTTTAACCAGCACAAGGATAGATGATCTACCAGAAGAAGTTCAGGAACTGCTGGGAGAGTTCGCTGACATAGTAGTGGACGAAATACCTCGTTCGTTACCACCAATAAGGAGTGTGGGTCATCATATTGATCTCATACCTAGAGCCAGTTTACCGAACAAAGCAACGTACAGATTAACGCCACAGGAGAATGAAGAGGTCAAAAGACAAGTCTAGGAGTTGTTGGATAAAGGGTTGGTTAGAGAAAGCTTGAGTCCATGTGTTGTTCCAACAGTACTCAGTCCAAAGAAAGACGGAGGCTAGAGGATGTGTATTGATTCAAGGGCGATTAATAAGATAACAATCAGGTACAGGTTTCCATTTCCAAGGATGGATGACTTGATGGATTGCTNAATTGTGGTAAGGAAGCCAACGATTGTTTTAACCAGCACAAGGATAGATGATCTACCAGAAGAAGTTCAGGAACTGCTGGGAGAGTTCGCTGACATAGTAGTGGACGAACTACCTCGTTCGTTACCACCAATCAGGAGTGTGGGTCATCATATTGATATCATACCTAGAGCCAGTTTACCGAACAAAGCAACGTACAGATTAACGCCACAGGAGAATGAAGAGGTCAAAAGACAAGTCTAGGAGTTGTTGGATAAAGGGTTGGTTAGAGAAAGCTTGAGTCCATGTGTTGTTCCAATAGTACTCAGTCCAAAGAAAGACGGAGGCTGGAGGATGTGTATTGATTCAAGGGTGATTAATAAGATAACAATCAGGTACAGGTTTCCATTTCCAAGGATGGATGACCTGATGGATTGCTTAAGTGGAGCAATTTTTTTTTCGAAGATTGATTTGAAAAGTGGTTATCACCAGATTTGCATGAGAGAGGGTGATGAATGGAAAACAACCTTCAAAACTAACAAAGGGTTATATGAATGGCTTGTTATGCCGTTTGGCTTAACAAATGATCCAAGTACTTTTATGAGACTGATGAATGAAGTCCTGAAAGATTTTATCGAAAAATTTGTTATTGTATATCTTGATGATATATTGATTTTCAGCAAAACAGAGACTGAACACTTGAAACATTTGGCTGCAGTAATGAAGAGACTACAACAGGAAAAGATGTTGATAAACATGAAGAAATCCTCATTCATGAAGACAGAGCTCATTTAATTCGGATTTGTTATTTCTACAGATGAGTTGAGGATGGATCCAGATAAGGTGGAAGTGATTAAGAGTTGGCCATCACCGAAGAACATATTTGAGGTGAGAAGTTTTCACAGATTAGCTAGTTTCTACTGGAATTTCATTAGGAATTTCAGTGGAATTAGTGCACCGATGATGGACACAGTGAAGAAAAGACACAAGTCTTTTCACTGGACAGAAGAGGCTGAGAAGAGTTTTAATCTATTGAAGAGGAAGATTATGGAACAACCAATTTTGGTGTTGCCAGATTTCCGAAAGACATTCCAAGTGAAGTGCGATGCAAGTGGATTTGCAATAGGGGCAGTCTTAAGTCAAGAAGACAGGCCGATAACGTATTTCACCGAGAAGCTGAACGAGGCGAAGGTGAAGTACTCAACATATGACAAGGAATTTTATGCTATCATTCAAGAATTAAAGAAGTGGAGACACTATCTGGTTCTAAAGGAGTTTGTCCTATACAGTGACAATCATGCACAGCAGTTTGTGACCCAACAGGAGAAGTTGAATCAGAGACATGTAAAATGGGTTGAATATATGCAAAAGTTCACTTTTGTGATT
>SNQJ01S0110162.1:3308-18133 GCA_010110895.2 Picea sitchensis
ACTGGATAATGACTAATTATGACTAATAAACAAATAAAAACCTTAGGAAAAACAAATCCTAGGTGTGTGTGAAGTAACTCCAACAACTTGTACTTGGAGATATTTTGTAGTTGAATGTGCCCAATAATCCTTGGCGGTTTCGGTACAAGAAGTAGGTTTTTAGGCCTGTGAGCATTCTCTCTAGGTGAGAGAATTGTTGGGAATTATTTTCCCTATGCATTGGCTAGTGAGTGAATAAATTATTAGTGCAACCTTGTGTTCCAGGTGCTACATGGCTCTGAGAATTCTTGTTCGGTCTATTGCTAAAGCCTTGGAAGTGAAGCAGGACAACTGAAGGACTGTTGAGCAAAGAAAGGTATGCTTTCTGGGGTTGGAAATACTATGGGGAATGAGAGGCTATGATTTGGGAACTACTGTTGGAATTGGAACCTTATCCTATGTTTAGTTATGTAGTCTATTAGACCTTAGTATGGATTACGAACACTATACCCTGGTGGAGTTTCTAGCCTCAACTCAATGGTGACCTACTGCTAAGAGTTTATGAGTAGCAAAGTCTATGGATAGGAAAAACATCTGAGGTCTGTATCCAATTGGTGATTTACAAAAGATAAATGTCTTTTATGTGCTTGTTATGAATGCAGTGTGAATAATTATGTTAATTTTGTTATGGGTTTTCTGTTATAATTATGCTTGAGGATTATTGTTGTTAGGAATGCATAATTATGTTCATATGTGTAGATTTTAACCTTGCACAATATTTTACTGCAAACATATTTTCAATAAAAGAATAGAAAATATACAATGGAAAATACACACATTACACAGAGATTTTTCCCCTGGAAACCCAAACCAGGAAAACCAACATATTCTATATTCATTCATAGTGATACATTATTTACAATACAATATACATATAGGATCCATCAACATCCAAAACCCTAACCAAATGACCTATATTAGTCAACAATCCTAATTCCTTAACCGGAAATAGAAAACCATCGACAAAAACTATGTGCCGAAAAAATGCCCAACAATGGAAACGCAAATCAAGGCGACATGAAAAATAAGGAAAAAATGTGACATGTTTCCTGAGGAAAAACAATTTCTTAGGGGTGTTGCATGTGACCCTCCAAGGGGGGGGAACCCTCAAACCCCCCTATGCACCCAACACAATGTAGCAGACACTAAATATAGTCGTGCAAAGAATATAACACATACCCAACATTCTCCCACTTGTTGTTTTCTTTACATACAGGGGGTTGCAGGGTTACCTAGTCAACAATTCAGGGCAACAATGCCCATGGATCCTCTACACCAAGATAATTTCTTAGTGCTCATAAATTTTTTAATGAATCTGCAACATTCTTCAAAGTTTCCACTTTCATCAACAACACTTTCTTTTCTTCAACCATGACTCTCACAAAGTGATATTGAATATCAATATGCTTTGTCTTTGAATGATAAGTCGAGTTCTTCGCCAGAAAAATTGCACTCTGACTGTCAAAATCTATCCTTACAGCTTGTTGTACCAACCCAATACCTGAACACAATATTTGTAACCATATTGCTTCCTTACTTGCATGAGTGGGTGCTATATATTCATCTTCTGTAGTTGAAAGTGCTACTACAACCTGTCTTTTTCTCATCCAACTGATTTCTCCTCAAAACAAATTAAACACATACCCGCTTGTAGATATCCTATGATCCAGATCTTCATCCCAGTCTACATCGACAAATCTATGTATATCCAAAAATCTGTCCAATCTCGGTCTTCTTGGTAGAACAATCCATAGCTAACAGTGCCACACAAATACCTGAAAACCCTTTTTATTGTTGTCCAATGCTCCTTCCCTGGTTTTGACATATACATGCTCAAAACTCCCACTGCATGGTCTAGTACATACCATTGGATACATCAAACTTCCAATTGCACTCGCATATGGAACACGAGACATGTCCTCCTCCTCTTCCCATGTATTGGGACACTGATCTGTAGATAACTTTACACCAACAAGAATAGGTACCTTGACCAATTTACATTCTTGCATATTAAACCTCTACAATATCGTCTCGACATATTTTCTTGGATTTAACCAGAGTTTCTTCTTTTTCTGATCTCTTTTAATTTCCATGCCCAAAATAAAATTTGAAGCACCGAGATCCTTCATGTCAAATTTAGAGGAAAACTAAGTTTTCACAATTTGGATAATCTCCTTGTTGTTTCCTATTAGCAACATGTCATCCACATACAAGATCAAATAAATCAAATGATCACCAATTAATTTAAAATACACATAGTGATCCTCTTTGCTTCTTGTGAATCCAAGTCCCATCATACAAGTATCAAATTTTTGATACCACATCCTTGATTATTGTTTTAAACCATACAAGGACTTTTTCATCTTGCATACCATCTCCTTATTTCCCTTCACAACAAATCCTTCTAGCTTCTTCATATAGATTTATTCTTCCAGATCCCCATGTAAGAATTTTGTCTTCGCATCCATCTGTTCTACTTCAAAATCAAATGCAGCAACAAAAGATAATAGAAATATTATATAAGTTAACTTAGAAGCAAGATAAAAAAATCTCACCAAAATCAATTCCATCAACCCGAGAATAACCCTTTGCTATTAATTGAGCTTTGTATTTCTCCACTTTTCCTTCTTCATTCAGCTTCCTTTTAAATACCCATTTTCTACCAATGGGATTTCTTCCAGTCGGAAACTCCATTAGATCCCAAGCCTCATTCTTATCTAAGGTTTCCATTTCTTCATCCATGGCCTTTTTCCAGATCTTCCCATCCTCTAAATCCACTCCCTCCTTGACAGTTCTAGGATCATCATCAATAATAGACAAAGAAAAATTTGAACAGAAATCATATAGAGTATACCTTTCCAGTAGCCTTCTTTCTCAAACCGATCTCCTAAATGCTGGAGTATCATGATCTTCTTTCTTCTTATTCATGTTCTTCTGTAGAGTCTGATTCATCATCCCTTAAAGAAAATTCTATTTTATCTAGTTCTTCCTTACTTGGTAGGACTTCATGTTTAACGACATCCTTCATTTCTCTAAATACCACATCTTAGCTATACACTACCTTCTTAGTTTCTGGGTTCCAAAGATTATAGCCTTTGAGACAATATTTATTCCCAATAAATATATACTTTTCAACCTTCTTATCTAACTTACTCTTGTTTTCCTTTGGAACATGAACATAAGACTTACAGCCAAATACCTTGAGTTGTGTGAGAGAAGGTTTCTTACCAGTCCATAACTCTTGTTGAGTCTTTTCATCCAATGTTGATGAGGGTGATCTATTGACCAGGTAACATGCAGTACCCACTACCTCTGCCCATAATTCTTTCCCTAACCTGACACCGTTGAGAATGCACCTTTCTTTTTCCATCAATGTCATGTTCATCCTTTCTTCAACTTCATTATGCTGAGGTGTACATGGAGTAGTCTTCTGCCTTTCTATACCGCACTTCTTACAGAATTCTTCAAATTCATTCCCACAAAACTCTCTGCCATTATCTGTCCTCAACACCTTGATTCTTTTCTCTGTTTGATTCTCAACAAGAGCCTAAAACTCTTTACACCTGTCAAAGAATTCATATTTCTTCCTAAGGAAATATATCCAAGTATTCCTCAAAAAACATCTATAAATGAGACATAGTACACAGATTTTCCCAATGATGGAGCTAACACAGGTCCAAACACATCACTGTGAGCTAGCTGTAAAATTCCTTTTTCCCTAGTTGCACCAGAGGATAATCTTAACCGATTCTGCTTCCCATATACACAATGTTCACAGAAATCAAAATCCAGAGAGCAGTTAGACATACCTTCAACCATACCTTTATCGTGTAGTATTCGAAGACCCTTCTCTCTGATATGTCTCGGTCTTTTATGCCACAATATAACATTTTCTCCAAAGACTGTAGGAGTTCTTTCTTCTTCAATTCCAATAAGAGGAAGAATGGAAATATTACACCCATCACTAATAGTGCTTCCTTCCATCTTATACAAAGTTCCAAATCAAACTCCCTTCAGCAGCACCATTGCTCCTCGAACCATCCTACAAGTTTCCTTTTCAAATATTGTTTTTACCCCTACATCATCCATTTTTCTTACATAAATCAAATTTCTGGCCAATCCTTGGATTTGTAGAACACCAGGTAGTGTTCTAATCCTTCCATATATGAGCCTCAACTTGAATTTTCCTTGTCCTATGATTCTGGTTGTTGAGTCGTCACCTAGGAAAACATTACCTCCATTATACCATTCATATTCGCAGAACCACTCCCTGTGGGGATTCATATGAAAGGATGCACTTGAGTCATCCAACCATGCCTAATGATCTACATGTGTGCTTGAAAAATACGAGTACACATCCCCTCCTTATTCCTTGGAGGTCTTTTCTTCTGTAGAAGGAGCTTCTTCAGATCCCTTCTTTTTCTCAACTTTGGATCTATACTACTTCTGGTAGTGCCCTTCTTTTCCACATCTCCAACATACCTTTACAAAATTTCCAGGAGATTTAGATCTACCCTTAGACTTAGATCTCCCCTTGAGGACTTAGATCTATTTCTTTCCTGGGAGCGTATTCTTCCAAATAATGCATTTGTGCTCTGTCCTTCCATGTTCTTTCATCTCATTTCCTCCAACAACAAGGATGAGACTACTTCATCAAACTTCAAGGCAGTTGTATTACTACCTATGGCCACAACCAAACTATCCCACGAGTCTGGTAAAGAGAAAAGTAAACTTATACACTTATCTTCATCTGAAATTTTAATCTCAACAGATATTAATTGACTTACCACAGTATTGAATGCATTCAAATGCTCTTCCACCAAGTCTCCATCTCTCATCCTCATGTTATATAGCTTCTTTCTCAAGAATAATTTATTTACTAGGTACTTGTATTGATACAAATTCCCGAACTTATCCCATAAATCCTTGGATTTAGCTTCCTCTAACACATTCAGTAATACTAAATCTAAGAGACAAAATCGAATTGTTCTCTTCGTCTTTCGATCCAAATTTTTACAGTCATCTACTGAAGTTCCTGTAGGTGCAGTACCTGGATCCACCATGATCCACTGATCTTTGTCCACCAACTGATCTTCCATCTTGAGCTTCCACAACTCAAAAAAAATCCCATTAAACTTCTCGATCTATATTTTAGATCTGCTCTCCATTTCTTTTCACCTGAAAAAGTCTATACCACAGATCTCCCACTGTAACAAGGCTTATCACAGTCCCGAGCCAAACTCTTAACCACAAAGGCGTCCCCCTAAAGCCAACAAATCTCTGATACCAAATGTATATGTTAAACTTGTACAATATTTTACTACAAACATATTTTCAATAAAAGAACAGAAAAGATACAATGGAAAATACACACATTACACATATATTTTTCCCTTGGAAACCCAAACAGGGAAAACCAACATATTATATATTCATTCATAGTGATACATTGTTTACAATAAAATATACATATAGGAGTTAGAGACATCCAAAAACCTAACCCAATGACCTAGATTAGTCAATAACCCTAATTCCTTAACCAAAAATTGAAAACCATCGACAAACACCATGTGCTAAAAAACTGCACAACAATGGACACGTAAATCGAGGTGACATAAAAAACGAGGGAAAAATGTGACATGTTTCCTGAGGAAAAAAATTATTGGGGGATCTTCCCCCAAACCCATGCCCAGGGGACTATCTCCCCCTCTATGACCCCCCCTCAAACCCCCCTACACGCCCAATGCAACGTAGCACACACTAAAGCTAGTTGTGCAAAGAATATAACACATACCCAACAATATGCAGAGCATTTAATTAATAAATTGTATCATAGAGAAAATGTTTTGTGTGGGAATGACCCAACTTGGGGTTGGGGATGCTACAATTGTGATCCTATCTCTTATGCAGATGTGCAAGGAAAACCTGAATGGGAGAAAGCTATGCAAGCTGAGATGAATTCTCTTTTAAAGAGTCACACCTGGAATTTAGTTCCTCGACATCAAGGGATGTGCATCATGAAATTATGATATTTTCCTATTTAGGTGTTTTTGAGTGTCATAAATATCGTTTGGTCGTGAAAGGAGTTTCTCAACAAGAAGGCATCGACTACACTGAGACATTTTCCCTTGTTTCGAAGATGAATTTTGTTCGATTGATTATTTCCAAATTCCCTTGCTGCTCACTTCGGATGGAAAATCCACTAGATAGATGTTAAAACTTCCTTTGTTCATGGTGACTTATCTAAATAAAAATTTATGGAACAACCTTCTAGTTTTGTGACAAACTCTAGTCTTGTTTTTCAACTATAAAAGTCTCTTTATGGTTTGAAATAGGTTCCAAGGACCTGATATGCTAAGATTGACTATTTCTTTCTCAATATTGGATTCAAATGTTGTGAATTTGATCATAGTCTTTATGTATTACATGATAACAATGATAACTTGATTATTTTTGTATATGTTGACGATTTGTACATAACTAAAAATATTATTGATCTACTTCTTAGATTGAAGAGAAAACTTGATGACACCTTTGATATGATAGATCTTGGTCTTCCGCATTATTTTCTTGGTCTTCAAGTTTTACTCTATCTAATGGTTTTTTTCTCTCTCAATATAAATATGTATTGGACCTCTTGCATCATTTTAACATGGTCAACCATAAGCCATGTGATACCTATTTTTAGTAAGAGATTATGCTTCCCAAAGACTACCAATCAACTAAATTCGATGTCGCTCTTTATCGACAATTGATTGGTAGCCTTATTTATATAACTCACATTCAACCTGATATTTCCTTTGTTGTTAGTGTGGCTTCTTGGTTTATGCAGGATCCACATGCCAGTCACTAGAAAGCTACAAAACAAGTTGTCCATTACATCAAAGGTACCTCTCATCTTAGTATCAAGTATTGTCACTATTCAGACTTGTTAGTCAGCTTCATAGAATCCGACTATACATAAAACAACGATGATTTAAATTCCACTTCTAGCTATGTGTTTTGCTTCAACACCGGACCCATGGTTTAGTCATGCAAGAAACAAAAGGAAGTATCTCTATCAACTACAAAATTTGAGTATCATGGCACTATTAATGATGATACAGAGGCATTTTGGATTCATCAACTCTTGGGTGAGCTTGGTTTTCTTGTTCAAGCCTCAACTTCTCTCTATTGTGACAATCAAAGTGCAATTCAGGTTGCTAATAATCCTGTTGCATAGAGTAAAATGAAGCATGTTGAACTTCATGCTCACTACTTGAGATAGTTAGTTCAAGAGAAGGTTGTCACTCTTATCTATTTCAAAACTGATAATTATATTGTTGATATCTTTACCAAACCATTATCTGAATCTAATATTGTTAAGCTACGCAATATGATCGACCTATAAGAAGATGGAATTGTGGGGGGGTGTTCATCTGGTGTAATTTCACCTCCTAAGCCTCTAGAACCATGTGTTTATGGGGGGGATTTTGGAAACTTAGGTTCTAATGGTTCACCACTTCTCTACTAGAGACAATAAGTCTAGAAGTTGACTAGCAACTGGAGATGGTTGTTCAAGTAGTCGACTAGTTGTTGGGGATAGTTAGACGAGAATTTGACTATCAGTTGGAGACATTCGTTTGATGGATTTACCAACCGATAAATAAACTATGCATTGGATGACTGGATGGTTGAGTCGACTAGCCAACGAAACACCGTGTATTTTCTAGAATCTGTTACAATTGTTGACTATTATTTGTGGACCAAATCCTCCCATTTCAAGGAAATTGGTTGGATAAAAAGACTATAAATGAAGTACCCCATGGGTCAATGTAGAATTTACAAAATGATGTATTCAATAATGAATTGTGATGTTTTGATCACAATGCACTATGCTTAAGTGATGAAATGATGTCTTTATACACCACCAATCTTCTTGGAGTATTATTCATTCTTTTTTATTTCTGCAAATTTTGTTTTGTTCTTCTCAGGGTTACCCCCAATTCCAACAAAGTATTTAGAGGGATTAGGATGAACATGCACTTCTTTTTCCACCTCTATGTCCTCTTCTTGACATGAATTTTTTTATTTCTCTTTGTTTTCCTCTGTTTCCTCATATTCCTCCTCTAACTCCTCTACATCTTCATGATTTTCCTCTTCTTCTTCTTCTTCTTCTTCTTCTTCTTATTTTTCTTCTTCCTCCTCTTATTATTGGGAACTATCCATTGGATCCTCATGGGATGGATCTGTACCATTACTAGGATGTGCTATTTCAACATTGAGATCTATTGTGTAATCCTCTTCAACTTTATTCCTCATGTCTTTAGGATTTATTATTCTCTCTAAGTTACAAATAACTTCAAATTTGTAGATTATTGATGTGAGTAAACCCTCTTGTGATGTATTTGGATGAGATGGACCCTCACATTTAAAATTCCTACACCTTCTTAGAACCATATTGAACGCAGGTTCCTTCCTTGACTACTACTTTGAAGTGGGGTTCTCTTCTTGGATTTTTGAAGACTTTTTAGCAAAATGTCTAGAAGCATGACAAGAAATGCACTTGAATGGAATCTACTCACAATATATCACTTGATGGTGGCTCCACCCATCTAAATTGATTTTCAAATCTTCTAGGAGTCCCTTATCCAAATCCACCTTTATGCATATTTTTCGCACAATAATATAGATTCCCTTTTGGTTCTTTTTAGTCTATGAAATGACCAAGTTTATTTCCAATCTCTCTAAGGGAGCATTCATCCTAGAAAATTAATGGAATGTGAGGTAATATGACCCACACTAGGTTGTTATAAAATCTTATTCTAGATTTAAGTTAAGGGCCCATGGGGATAGATACATATCCTTGGATCCAAAGAAATATGCCCATATCTAAATATCATAACCCACTCTTCCTTATTTAAAAAGAGAAAGACATAATAACCATGGCCGGAGGTAAAAACTATTACCTGTCCATTTATCTTGGGAGACCATAGCTATGCTACCCATGTTTCCATAGATTTTGAGTTGGGATAGAGGCCTACAAACTTTCCAACTATATCCCATTTAGACAAAATGAGGGATTTCCTTCTTGGCTTCGGAGACAAGAGATCTATTATCTTCCAACAATTTTACAAAATGATGTTGTTGAGGTTGATTTAATTTACTTGGAATTTGGGACTGGACTAGAGAGTTCAAAACCTATGTATCCCTACAAGAATCTCCCATAGTTTCTTATGGTTTGATCCCTGCAAGTGATGTTGGACCAATGATGGCCCTTCTCTAGCAATAACCAACAACTTTTCTCAACTCCTAGTGAGGAATTAAAGTGGTATTCCTAGGAAGGTTGGCACTAGATGTCTCTAGTCAATAGGGTTCCTACATTTTTTTGTAGTGACTCCAGCTCCAACTTGAAGATGGTGGTTTCCTAAAATTTTTTAGTGGAGGAATATAGGGTAAGTTCTATCCATTATAATGGACAAACTCAGTTGTTGCATCTCTATTGTTATTTACAATTCTATTTTAATGTTGCTGATCAAGATGAATTTAATCATAAAAGGGATACAGATCAAAAACATATATCAAGGCAACTTTTTCAAGAATTTTTCCAAGTGTGGAAAACCTTTGCAACTTATCAATCTATGGAAAATTAAAATTAAAGCTAATCAATAGAAATCCCAAAAAATCATGAAACAAAAAAATCAATTTATTGAAAAGGTAAAGTCACTAAAAATTTCAATATCAAGCGAAAGTATTTAAGTTAATCTTAGAAGCTCAAGCATGATGATGAAAGAGTTAAAGTGAAAATTGAGTGGGGCACCCCAATTTTAAAAGAAAACCTAGGGTGATTTGAAGACTTGACATACGTCTACATACTATTTTTTATGTACGGACCGACCACCCCACAAGAGGGAAACTTGCATCCTTTTGTACACCCATAACCAATTATAATCTATAACAAATTTCTTGTTAGAGAACCATTTTTGGGGAACATAGGGTTTTGTGGGTTACAAGACTTTAATTTGTAATATGGGGAGTCATTTCCTAACTTCATGTTCTAGAGACATGATTTAGTGGAGGTGCACATGGATGGAAGGAAGGAAACAAGGCCTAACAAGTAGTTTGAAAATATTTTTAGATCATGTATTATGTCTCTTCTTGACATTCCTCACTCTGTAAGATCAACTGATATCACAAAGTGTACCATATTTATCCTTATTAGAACATAAGGAAGATATTTATGGCTATACCCCTATCAATTACGATTCAATAGGGAAATATTTTTGAGTTCCAAGAAAGGTAGGATTCTTGAGATGTGTTCACTTCCAAGAACATATTGCAAATGATATTTAATACAAGTACATGGTACTAAAATATGGAACAATGGTATTATTATTCACTTAATTAATTCCCCAAAGGTTAGATTCATGACACCATTGTTGACATGCAAAATTATTTTTTACTATACGAAAGATGACACCCTATTGGTGTCATTAACAATGCAGGGAAGTGCACGTAATGAAATACGATGATGGATGAAAATTTTGTAAAATGAATCCATTGTTAATTATCAAGAAGTGGGAAAACAAGGAAAATAATTCCATTCTATCCAAATCTTAAAATTTTATGCTCTAATTTATTAGAAACAATTAAAAGGAAGGGAGGGAACTATACATGATACAAAAACTTCCCTTCTTTGAAGTTTTGGATTTGGCAATTTTAAGAGATAGAAACTAGGTAGAATTGAAATACAGTTGGGATGATGATTCTTGGTTAGAGTGCAAATCGAAGTAGATTGGTGAATTCATTTATCAAGATAGATATATATTTGACATATTTTTTTTAAAGGTTAAATATATAATTATTATCCCATGGATATGACATCATCAATGATGAGAATGACATGTGAATATATGCACATAATGATAGTGGCCTTGATTGCCATGAGAGAAACAATGTTGTGGTGATGAGGGAGGGGATGGTTATAGTCATGAGGGTGAAAACATACATGTTGATGATATTGGGGTTGGTAAGTGTTTTACAAATGTACGATGAGGGATAAATAGAATTCCACATCTAGAACATTGTTGATTTTTCATGTTTAAACTTACCAATTTTGTTTTATTTATAAATTTTTCCCATTGTAGATGCTAGGGTGTAATGTACTCACCTTCTAAAGTGAAATTTAAAAATAACCCATGCATATAAAATAACCACGAGGTAGCAGGACCATAATTTAACATGCATCTAACAACATAATAAAAACCATGAATGCAAGCAAACCCAACAAGCATACGACATTCAAATGTTCATTTATACAGTGGAATAGTCATAATAAAAACAACATAAACTTGTATGTTTTTAGATTAACCAATTGGTTTCATACGAAGGACATTCCTCCCATCCATAGGCTTGTTGTTCATTTTATCTCAAAAACAAGCCACCCACGAGCTGAGGCTATGAGTCCACAAGGATATTCAACCCTCTTGGATATCCACTCTGCACATTTAACAACCTAGAGCCTAGGTTCCATTCCAAAAACATTTCCCAATCCACAAACTCTCTTGCCCACGGTCTTCACAACCCAAGGAATGTAGTCATTTGACTACTTTCAGTCCATCAGACTATACCATTATTTTTTCAAGGCTTCTAGTGCACTAAGTTGGTCAAGCATATCTTAGTTGGGGACTATAGGAACTCTCATTTATTCTAGGAGTGCTCGCAATAGTCTTCATGAGGATATTGAGCCATTTCCTCAACAATAAAAGGAACTATAGGCTTACAACCCTTTTTTATACGCACACAAGCAACATTTCCAACAAAAAAATAGCTCAATAATGGCTACCTTCAAGCACAACATGGTTGTTTCTCTTCCCAGGAGTTAGCTCCTCCCTTACTGCCCAAAATCTTCCTGTAAAAGTGTCCCCTTTTTCCATAGAATTTCCTTCTTCTCCCTTGCTTGCTTGACTCTCACTCTTCCCTAAAAGGATGATTACACTCAACCCATGTTGTCATAACTGAGTGGTTTGAATTCTTCACCCAACGTCTTATATTAATTCAATGATTGGATTTGGGAACACTCAACAAAAAATAGAAGGTTCACTCAGCAATAAAACTCAAGGAAACAGATTGGGATTTAAATACCATGAGTAAAACTCACTTTAGCCCACTCTTTTTTGGAATCATATCCCCTCGTCATTATCATCCCTCTCATATCACAACCAATGATTATTATTTTTATTAATCATTTCAATGTACATAATACATAGTTCATCCCTTGACCATATTAATCAATACAGATCTTCGCCCTAACATATTGTCTCACCAACCTAATTCACATTTATACAATTACATTATAATTGCAAGAATTAAAACTTGGGATGTTACATGTCCTCCTCCTTATCCTTTTCACTATCCTTAGTACACAACACCCTATGGTGTACATACATTTATAATTTTAGGCTCTCTAACTTAATATCACATGGAATAATGGCCCAAAACAAAAATACATAGGAATTTTGGCACAAAAACATACATAATGATTTTACAAGTCATTAGTCTAGCAACAATTTCCAACCTTCAGTCTCTCCATAGTCCAGTAGTTTTTCCTATAGCTATCCTGATTCCTTTGGCTCTCTTCTTCTCGACATACCCAACCAAAGGAATGTACCCCATTTACTTCTCTCAATCAATTGGGATGTATCATTCATTTATTAGAGTCTCTCTGGCACAAATAACCAGGAATTTCACTAATAGGAACTCAACGGATCTCATTTCTAGGAAAACTACTAGGAAATAACAGTAGGAAGCTTGTTCTTGTAGTGAAACTCACACAAGAGTTCACTCTTTAGGCCTGAAAACTTGGTTATTTTGCAAGCCTAACAACTTTCTTCTTCTGCAAGCATGACAACTTGCTTCTTGTTGTCCCCAAAAAAATCTTCCCAGTTCTTGTCTTTCATTCTTTAGTTGTTCCTAAAGAAACCATCAATAAATTATACCCAATATATCCATTATCATATAAAAATCATATTATTCACAAGAGTTTTAAACTCCAAAATATAATCATTTATTCAAAATAAGTTTTCAATCATAAACCAATACTCATTTGTATGGCTATCTCGTGCTTCACAAAGACACCAAAATAAATAATTGATCTCACTATTCTTCTCTGACACACCCACATTATTCCAACCACCATTCCATATATTATTTAGTTACCTCTTCCTTTTTATACTCACCCTCTAGGCTCATACATACCCTTCTCTCTTTGATAGTCCCTCATGTGATCCATCTTTACAAGGCCTTCAAATGCAAGGAGAGTGCCAACTTACTACCAGACTCCCATTAGAAATCTGTAAGTTGTGGAAATCATAGGGTTCAATTTCCTAATAGTATCCTTCTACCTAAGATTTCCTAGATTCAATAGCTATTATCTCATCTATACACACATACAATCATCATGAGATATCATCATTATAACAATTTCACCTATTAATTTTCAAATTTGTTTTATACATGAACACACAATTTCCCAAGCAAGAATTTTTTTCTCATAATTGTTTGGATTTTGTAGTAGTAGGAATCAATCTTCTTCATGGTCTTACACCATTTCCATATCCAAGACCATTTTTCCTACATTTTCTAAACTTTCATGCAACCAAATGAATTGTTAGTATTCATGCACATTTATAACAACTCGTTAAGTGATCTCATAATTGTATCTTACCAACAATTCAATCATTTACATCCATTATTCATATTAAAAATGGAATTCATTGTTAATCATATTATTTGGAGTGAAACTATCATTCATTGTACATGNATGCACATTTATAACAACTCGTTAAGTGATCTCATAATTGTATCTTACCAACAATTCAATCATTTACATCCATTATTCATATTAAAAATGGAATTCATTGTTAATCATATTATTTGGAGTGAAACTATCATTCATTGTACATGAATTATCCACAAACCAATATTTTCATAATGCAATAAAACTTTACCAATAAATAAAACCAATGTTCCAATACCCATGGCCACATCTACACAATGCATCCTTGCATTGACTATGGAATACCATATATCCATGTCATGTATTCCACCATGGTGAGTTGGATGGTATATCCAACACCTCAATTCACCATCCAAATTCTTCCCCATTTACATGTTCAATTATTTGGATACCTTCTTCTTCAACCCATACAAAACAATAGGAATATAATCCCCTTAGTGCTCTCTTGTGTCAGCAAAGAGGTTGCAGTCCATACATCGGTTATATATGGGAAGACCATTACAAACTTGTATGAATTTATGGCCCTTCCATATCCAACCACATCATGGCCTCACACATGGATACTCTATTAGTATTCATTGTAACGACATGAGAAAGTCTCCTAACTTGATTTGGTTATGATATCACAACCAACATATCATAATATCCAATTAGATTTCTCACAAATGAGAATTCAAGATCTACACAACATGTGTACACTCAAGGCTCTTTTCCTTTACATCAATTTAAAAAATTGAAAAATTTATTGAGGGAGTTCTTACCTAAATTCCCTTAAGCATTTATCCATCATACACAAACCCAAATGCATAGTTGCATGTATTTTATTACATTAATTGATGCTACTTGATCAATTGATATTTGTATAAGCTCATAGGCTCCGTTCAACAATTCTCTTGTTCAACACTCTTACCATCCCCCCTTGTCTTCATATCTCTTCAGCCATGTTATAAAAAATTTCCTAGATACACAATCCATCATTACTCATATTCAAATATCACAACATGATATA
>SNQJ01S0110163.1:2080-20447 GCA_010110895.2 Picea sitchensis
CATATGTTGATTTAATTGCCTTGGAGAAGTTTACTCACAAAATCCTATTCCAAGGCACTAAATCCTAGACTAGTTTGTGCACCCTAAAAATAAAATCGTGACTAATCAATTTTAGTTTAAAGCGTAAATTTTATTGGTCGTGGTTACTCAAAAATGTATGGAAGTGAAACTCATGATGTTATGACTCTGCAAGAAAATAAATATGGATATAATGCAAAGTCAATCTTTAACTTTTCAATGAATGATATGCTAATAAAAAAGTGCAACCTTCAATTTCAACTCTGCAATTCATAAGTAAAATGCAATCTTTCGCTAAATGTGCTAAGCTAATGATAAAAATTCAAAGACAAAAATGCCAACCAATGCAAAATGCCTATTTTTTTGTATTTTCAATATTCTAAAAAAAAATGCATGGACTGATAAGCAACCTAATATATGAATTCTACAATGTATAAAAGCAGTAACTCAAGCATAATACCAAGCAGCCAAGCAAACAACCCATAAACCAAGGACAAATTAAAAATAGAAAACAAAGAGAAAGACTACGCCCAAAAATTCAACTCCAAACAGGCTTCCTGTCATCCCAGATAATCTCAACAGACACTACAGAGACCTAAGAAGGCTCATCAATATTTAAATCCTACCCAACAGTCACTCAACCAAGCAAACAAGCAAGGGGAAGTGGTATACGCGACTGTTCAGGAGAACAGAGCGCATATACGCTTCTTGCAGTGAGACAGCAGGCGCATACACGACTATCAAGGCAAAAAGAGTGTATATGCTTTAAAACAAGGCCAGGCAAGGGTAAAAGGCCGAAAACTCAGACCCAGAGTGAACAGAATCTGTCAAGCAGTGATACGACAAGAAACACAAAGGAAAAAGAGCAATGTAAGAAGAAAATGTACTTCAACCCTTAGAAGGAAGATCTCTCCCCAGTGGAGTCGCCATTTCTATTACAAGAGAAAAAATCTCTATGGCCAAGGGTAAACCACAACAGACAGGTATGACTACAGAAATCAACTCAATTCCAACATATGCTATATAGACTAATGTGCAATACAAGAAAGAGGCCTACCTCGGTCCAACATTTGATGATGTTCCACCATTGAGCACTTTGATCTAAAGCTTTATACCTGCAAGAAGTTCTCAACAAACAAGCGAAGCAAGTATATAGTGATGATATAAAAGGGGTTAGCACATCAGATAGCATAATCCATTAGTAAACATTACAAACATGCCCATGGATAATAATCATATATTTTCAAGATACCAATAGGACGGGAAAGGAGTATTTCTATTAATAATTGACCAACAGAAGTGTCAACATTACAGACTTCCATGTCGGCACGGTTCGAAACCAAGAAAACAAGTTCCTTCTAGCTGGGTCTCCACCACTTCAATCCTCCACCAAAGGCAAGCTCAAAGAGGAAAATAAGTCCTCTCAACAATAAGGGAAGATCTTGGGGGTTGAACATTGTGTTCAGACTTGAGGGACAAAGGGATGCAGACTCAATATGAAGTAATTTCTCAAGAGTAACTTTTCTCTCAAAGATGAATGCTTTCTCCTCTTTTCCATAGCTCAAAATTGTGCTCTTATAGCCTTCAGAATGCAATTGAAGGGCCGAGTCAGAACATTTCCAGTATATGGAAGGCCAAGGATCAGAGATCTTCTGTCGTGACATGGAAACCCGACCTCATTTTATATTTTTTTGGCACAAATCCCGATATACACGAGCTGTAATGGAGCAACAAGCATATACGCATCTTGCATAGCAGTTAGGGAGTGTATATGTGGAAAATGTATATTTTTAGCTCCAGACTCATTAAAAAGGGATGATAAGTCTGCATAGGGAAATGGAAAAAGGCCCTCTATGCAAGATAGCAATGGTGAGACAAATCTTGCTATAACACCAAGGGTGAATGGTTCTCCTCTGTACAATATTTGCATTGGTTTCCCACGAAATCTCAGGTTGGATTACAGTAAATCAAGGTGCGAGCAACCATGGTTTTGAAACCACTTAGTAGAACACACCCAAGTGCAACATTATATTATTCTCTGTAAACTTTTCCATTAAAGTGGTCGTACTTGAAAGTGTCAGTTCCAGGTGTAATAGTACCATGGTTGGTCAATCAACTACTTCACCAGGAAATCATTCTTCCTGGTTTAAACAAAACAAACTATTTGAAATTTGATGGAACAGTTTGAAATTTGACGGGATTAATCAACCCTTATCTATCTCCGTTGTGCCCTATTATTGTTAGCAATGGAAAATTTAGAAGGCAACATTGGAGCAGTTGGTGTAGGTAGGCATATCTGTTGGCAGAGAGATTGCATTAGGAAGCTTTTCAAACATTCTCCATTTTCAAACTTGCCTGGCAGGGACTACGCTGCCATGCACCACTTGTTCCCAATAAAACCTAAAACTAAAGCATTGAATTAATACATATAAGTTCTTGCAACTTATAGGCAAAATCATCGAATTACTCAAGAATGAGAAAGGTCAACAAGTTCATTGTTAAGAGGTCAAAGCCATGATATTAGGCCACTCGTGAACATGACCAAAGATGGGACCAATACCTTGGTTGCATGTTCTTTTTCAATTTATGAAGAAAAAAGTCAAACATGCAACTTGGTCTTGCTAGAGCCAAGGAGCCTAATTCCTCATGATAGGGAACAATGAGAAAATGCAATTTCCACAAACAACATTCAATTAATGTAAGTGATATTTGACACTRTAAGCTTAAAATGACTTATCCAACAAAGCACTGTGAAAGTGGATGATTTAATGAAGGCTTGTGAATGTTATTCAAACAAGTGTAAGGGATCTAMCTTCAATTTCTTGAGTGAATAAGTWTTATTTTAATTAGATGGGCTAGGAGAGTGACTAGTGATGTTGTCAAAAKTCACATACCAAGTGCTAGATAGATTGCCACTTACRATAATAYGTGAYAWGAAAAGATGARTGATRAACCCAAAAAGTCTTGTCACATCACTTGCAAGTGCCTAGTTGGTGACATTGATTTATGTGACATTCTTGTTCCARCTTATGTGACATTCTTATTCTAGTTGATTTTTGGAACAATGAATAAACATGGGCCTCACACATARTAKCTTTATTTTTGCTTATCTAGAGCACTTTATAATAAGGTTGAAATAGTGGTTGTGTTTGTGTCTTTTTCTTACARATATATGTGAGAGCAACACACCATTGATTTAGGATTTCATCTTYTTCATTTGAGCATCCTTTAAATTTGGTTTTGGTTTTTGTTTGTACATATTTATAGTCAAATTGTTTTGGACTRAATTCATGACCAATTTGTTTTTGAGCAATGTATAAACATGGTTTTTACACATAGTAGCTTTATTTTTTATTATATTTAACTATGTTCAATAGTGAATCCATGACCAATTTGATTGAGGTGAGTTTTTCAATGGTCAAATTAACTTGCTATTGATTAGCTTGTTGTTGATATTAATTTCATTTTTTTATTTGATCTTTTGTCATTGTGGGTTTTAGATTTGGCCTTTGTTTGCATAGGTTTAACTTCATTTTTTCTTCAATCGAAATTTGCGAGCGGTCAATTTGCAATTTTTGTGTTCTTTTGAAATTTTCTCTATTGAATTTTTTTATTATCTTTGTTTCATATTGAGTTGAACAATTTTTCATACAATTTATATCATCTCTCTTTGAAGCCATTTCATATTGGTCAAGGCCAGATGGACCTCCAAGTCGATTCTCAATATGATTATTTATATCCATACATGTTTGTTTTTTCCAAGAAAAACCTCGCAATATCCCCCTCATCACCATAATATTTGGATGGAGGATGACTCAACTGTCACCCACAATAGTAGTTGGAAATTTAGCGGGACTCAAGCATACTAGAACCTATGCCGAAATAGAACTAGAGACATCACAATGAACTTTGTTTTGAAAAAATCTACTCGAATCAATTGAGCTAATCCATTGGGTGCCACTCATTATAGCTTATTTCATTGTCACATGGGCCTCATGCAGAGTAACCTTATTTTATTTATTTAGAGTGCTTCCTACAATTGATGATATGGACATTTAACCCTTTCTGAGTTGGCATGCTTATACCCATCGTAGATCACCTCAGTAAACAATTATATAGAATCTTATTATCATAGCAAGATCCATGTTAACCCCAGATCTATTAAGCGTCGAAAGGGATCAAATCCTTTGAGCTATAATTTTTTTGATTATTTAAGATGGATCTAGGGGCTAAGCTAGTTGTAGTCTCACTCAACTAAGTATAACTCATAACTCAAAACTTATGCATATATAAATATAGTTTTGATTATTGTGAAGATATATTTTATTTCTAAGGAAAACTTTGCAGAAATCCCTCTGAGTACATCCATAAGATCCATGGATAGTAAAAAGAGTAAACCCTCAATCTTGATTATGGGGCCTAACCTCAAGGAGATAAAGAGAGTAAAATTTGTGATATCACGAACTTTAGAGCTTTAGAGGAGATTAGTGAAATATAATAACCTCCCTTTAATTGTAAGATTAAAAACCTTATTAACCCGCTCAAAGTGGTCTAATTGTCTTGAGAGGGGAAGAGAACCATGGATTACCCATCTAATACAGATAAGCAAAGGTGTTAAACAGATGTTTCTTTGGAGGAAATATTCCTCCTCCTAACTGATTAGAACCGAGTCGTAACCGCCACCCCATGTTATTACCCATTTGCCTCACATCTCCCAGCGGTAGGCCGAAACCAAGAGTTTAAACATGTTCGGCCTCTTGACAGCCACCACCAGACGCTGTCTAGGGCGCCCATGGAAATTCATTACCCTACCAAAGGGTAACTACACCAATTTCTTATGCAAAGAGCCTCTGTGCTCCCCTTTCTTTGCAGCCACAACTTTACATACGAAGCCCACACCATGGACGACTCCCAATCTAACCCTAAATCCTCAAGAAACAGATCCTGCTGCTGAGATTGTATTTTTTGATTTAGAGACGACGGTCCCCAAAAATGGTGAAAAAAGACAATTGTTGGAGTTCGGTGCAGTGGTGGTCTGTGCCGATACTTTAGCAGAGAAAGGTCGTCATGCTTTTCGCATTCGTCCATCTCCTGCATTAAAATACATTCCCAGGAAGATGAGAGATGCAGAATTCAGCACAGAACATTCCTTTGCAGAAGTTGCACCCGAGATTTTCAACCTTCTTAACGGTACATATCTTCCTACAAATCTCTGTATTTTTAATCTATCAGATATCTCTATGTACATCTTCATAACTGATTAATATGATACATGTATTTTAATGAATGGGGATGGAGAGCAGGCAGGATATGGGCAGGTCACAACATGAAAGTTTTCGATGCCAACGAAATACGTAAAGCCTTCCACAGAATAGGCCAGCGTCCGCCTGTTGAAGCTGGGATAATTGACACTCTTCCATTGACCAAAAATTGTTTTCCAGTGCCAGACAACAAGGTCCGATGCATTATATTCACTTCTTCATAATCCATAAATCGTTTCTGTATTTTTCAATGGATTATAATTCGTCTCTATACGCCAATTGAATTGCAGCTCTCTACTATTGGCAAATACTTGAATTTGGGAGCGCAAAAACACAGGTAACGATGTTGAACAAGTATCATCTATGCACAATTAATTAATTACTGTAGCAAATATTTATCCAGATTGGGGTTGACAAATTCGTTTAAATGACAGTAGATGTTTCCAAACATTTATACATATTGCTGACAGGGACGTTGGTCATAAATCAAAGTTTCAAATCCATTCCAACTCCTGCACATGTTACCTCCACTATTATAACTAGCCCTTGAATCCTTCCATCCAAATATTCCTGGAAAATAATTACTGGACAAATAATTTGATGATTACAGAATTTGTTGGACTGTTGTGTTATTTTCACAGCAGAAGTTTACCGGATGCGCAATTGAATATAGACGTTCTTATGTGTGCTGGAACTTTATTCTTTTTGGTACACAAAAGCTTACGGATTATATATATGTTTCTAATGTTTTACAATAAGAAATCTAATGTCGTTGGTTAATTTTGATACAGAGATCCAAAATTCCAGCATTAGCTCCCCCTCCATCTGAAAAAAAAAAATCGATATTGGAGAAAGCAGAGTGAACTGAATTTACAAAACAATATTAATACATCAATTTTGCGATTTCCACATTTTGGAATAACGGATGCAGAGAAGGGAAACTTGGAGGAGCTCATCGGTTTCTGCTTCCTGTCATACAGATTATACGTTGGACGTTGCTCTGTGGTATTCTCGTTTATATATGAAATTCGTTTTGGGCATCAAACTATTACGCAATCTTTATATGCATCCCAAAGATGATTTAATGTTTATAATGGGAAGATAATATCTAAAAATACAAAACTTCGATTTTTTTTAATATATAAACATATTTTGTCTTTTTAATTTATATTTTGTTTTTTAATTTAAGATATTTTAGTATTTTATCTTTTTAATTTAAAATATTTTTATGCCGAAAGGCTTATATCTATTGATAATGATAATGAGCACAATTAATCACTTTTTAATTTAAAATTTTAAACTGATGACTAACAATTGAAGATGCTGGCATATTCTTAGTCTTCCTCCCAAATCAATGAATGTGATTTACTCTTCATAACTTCCTTGCATTTTTGAATGCACCAGTTAATCTACTTACCTTTTAACATTTACCTAATCATATTAAGAAATTATTATAGCACTTGCCACTTTTAAATGATTAACCTTTGGGATTACCACTTTTGGATTTGCTCAGCTATAGGCGCATTTCATTTTCTGAGCGTTTCATTTTGACTTTCCTCAACTATCTGCTTTTCTGGCTGTGGGCACGTTTTATTTTCCAGTTGTCGACTTTCCTCAACTATCCACGTGTTTCATTTTCATTTTCTGGCGGTGGGCACGTTTTATTTTCCAGTTGTTGACTTTCCTCAACTATCTATGTGTTTCATTTTCATTTTCTGGCCGTGGGCACGTTTTATTTTCCAGTTGTCCACACATTTTATATTGGATCGTCAAATCTGCACATTTCATATTGGATCGTCAAATTCCAATTATCCACACATTTCATCATTCCAATTGCCAGAAATAACTTTTTGACGTTCATCACAGCCATGATTTTGAGTGACTGTGATAATATATATATAAACCAGTTATATTATTGTTATTGTTATTTTTTTTATCAAGAATTTTGTGGTGGGTTTCATATGTATAATGGGATTTGAACACTACTGAATAGACTAAACTCCACCACAAGCAATTATATTATTATAAATAAATTTTAGGAATATGTCAATTTAATATAATTAAATTAAAATGCAAAATCCTATATTTTCAGTTTTACATTTGAAAGTATTTTTTTTATAAATAAATTTTAGGAATATGTCAATTTAATATAATTAAATTAAAATGCAAAATCCTATATTTTCAGTTTTACATTTGAAAGTATTTTTTTTTACCAATTGATAAAAACAGTTTCAGTTTCATCGATACTCAAATTTGAATAAAAAAAACTTTTCATGTACAAAATATAGAGTTTATCACTAGAGAAATGCCACTACCTCTAAGCATGGACAGATATACATCCCATTCGAAGGCAAACAAACCTTCCAGGCCTAAATCTACTGCAGGGTTTGTGATGTGTACCAAAACTATTATGAAGGGGCATAAGCAGAGGAAGGTAGCCTAGAATACAGGAGCTACGATTTAACTCGTTGATTCTACGATTTAACTCGTTTATTCAGGTGACCAGGTGACTCATTTTGAAAGTTCCGATTGCTTAAGCATCCGAGCTCATTTGATTAGGCTCATCGAAACACAGCCAGGTTCAAAATTTCCCCATGGACAAACAACCATTATAAATTTGGGATGGATTTGGATCTGCATCGGGATCGCTTATACTGGTGCTTTCTTAGCTATTGCTGCTACCCTTTTTTCTCTTGACCTAGATGATTGGATCGAATTGAGACCCACCAGCAGAGGCAAAGGCATATCCATTTACAGATCGAGTAGTTTGTAATTGGACCATCCTCAGTTTCTAATCCATAATTACGTTGAAAGATGAACACCTATTGACAATGGACAGATTAATAAGTTTTTTATGGATAGGATTAAATATGGCTGGAATATTCTTAGTAGTCACACAAAATAAATAGCTGTGATTTCAATCATTAACTTCCGAGCTATTATGAAGACATCCGTTTATCTGTTTACTTTTTTACATTTACCTAATCATATTTAAAAATTACTTTGATAGCTAACTGATTGTCACGTAAGTGATTAACATAGATTAAAATATTAACACCAGATAAATGAAACTCAACCGTTTATTTGTTAATCAATAATAAAATTTAATATATTCTTTTAAGGATTCGTTTCATCTTATCAGCCTTTCGGCGTTCACCAACAACTATTTAACTGCTGTGCTAGTATGTACCTGTGTTAAAACCACCAGAAAGAGGCAGTTCGAGATCGAGTTGACCGAAAAACCAGTAGTCGTAGTCATTGATTCAACTCTAACGACCAACATCTAGTGGTTGACCAAGATTCAGAGGCAGATGAAAAGCTAGTGGTTTAACTTGAACCGGTCTCAGCTTACGTTCGTTTGGATCCATTTCCATGACCATATGTAAATCGAGACCCTGCAACCCCTTACCCAGTGGATTCAGTTTATTAACCAATATATCCACCCGCGGATGGTCCAGTCGTCGCAACACCATAGTCGTTCCAGATCCTTTTGCTTCTTAGCGAGCAGTAGTCCCACCTGCACCTGCAATTGTCAATTTACTTGCCTTGACCAATTTTTGAATGTTGCGATCTACTTTGGGTTACATAGGGTACTACGAGAGGTTTATACATATCTACGCTTCTATAACAGAGCTGATGAAAAAACTGCTGAAAAAGTAATAATCCTTTCAATGGACTGTAGAGTGTGAAACTTCTTTCATGATACCGAAGGAAAATCTTGCTTTAGTGCTCCAATTTTGATTTTCCCCAGTCGGTCCCTATACTTATGAAATAAATTTTCCAATTCCTGCTCACTGACTGAGTGAGCCAAAGCATCACCAGTAACTTGATGAAGCCAGAGGATGCCCGAGGGTTTTAATCCCTTTATTTCTATCTCAGAGCTCACCTATCAGTGACTCTTTTGTCCTTTAATCTAACCCTCCCAATCTGCAACTTCTTGGCTTCCTTGTTATACTTGGCATGGTGGAGTGTTACAGATTCATCCTAAAATCTTTTTATCCCCTCACATGCCAATTCCTCAACTATGAGTTGGCTCTCAGTCATCTTGGCATGTACCACAGAACGTTCCCGTGTTCAATACTTCGCTCGATGTCTCATCTTCTCTAGTTCGTAGCCATCTCTCCAAACCGTTTTCCCCCTTTAAAGTGCTCTTTAGATATGCCAAGCCACCTCCTGCCATCTAATCAAGACCTGAATAGAGCCATCTAAGAGGAAATCTACATACAATACATCTAGGTCACCTGGACTGCACCCTCGAAAAGCCTCGACCCACAGATGGATTTCTACTTGGAAAACTTATTGGAGTTGTGGGATGGTGGGGTAATGACTCTCAAACGTCTATTGGTGGGACATGAACTGCTACTAGCTATCGAATTGACAAAGATATTGGGACTAAAACTAATTGTGCTTTCACCTTTATCTCCATCTCTTCTAGTGCTGCTGGGGAAATTTGGTAAATTGCTACTGTTGAGTGGTTATTCAAATTTGAATGAAGGGAAAGATATTTTAAAGATTCCAAGTCACGTCATAGACAAAATCTACAAATTCTTCTCATGTATATACCATGTAAGGGTGAATATATCAATATGAAACCAAGTGCAATACATATTTGAAACAAAATTATAACCAACATGGCTCTAAATGACTTCTAGAGTCCTAAAAGAAACATGCTACAACACTAGCCTACTACATATCACTCATCAACATGATCAATCATCAAACGTAACACCACTACTCAAAATGGGATCCTTGACATAAGCTATAGGACCATCCTCTAACTCGAGTCCTTGGAATTGTCAGGAAAACATGATCTCTTGAAAAACAATGAATGAGTCATCCACAAATACCATGTAATCATAATATGTGCACAACATGTACTACCTTGGGAAATGTGAATGACTCAAGAAACGTGACATTCATAGAATAACATCAAAATACATAGAAGACACCATTTGTGCCATGCTTATCTTAGTGTGAAACATAGAACTTCAACAATTAGTTGTTTGGCCTCTTTCATCATGGTGCACTGTAGTTAAACCTGAGTGAAGTGTGAAACATCCTTGGTTAAGGTCCTTCCACAAGCCCCTAGTTTCTCCCTTGGTGAGGTGGAATGGGTTGAAAGGATTTCAGTAAAAACTTGGGGTTTTAGGTACTTGCAAGTTTTAATTGAGTGAGGTAATACACATGTAAAATCATCCAGTTTTAATACAATGGGGAGCGCTATAGATGAACAACTTGATACTGGGGCCACTCCCTTATTTATTTCACTTCCCTTTGTTGATTGATCGCACACTGATAGCTCATTGACTCACAATATGGTCCATCACAGATTTGGTAGTTCATTGGTTCATGTATTAGGCACAAGGAAAGCAAAATCCCCCAAGGTACAAAAAATTTCATCCCCCCAATGTTAGGCACGAGGACTAGGATCCTCCTAGTGTTAGGCACGAGGATGGGGAACGATGGCTAATCCAACAAGCTCATCTAAGTTTTTAGAAACACTAGCTCAAATTGCTTACAACTAGGAAAGGTCAACTCACTTCACAATTGGCAAGGATTTAAAGGGGTGGACATGGATATGGATGGAAAGTATGGTGGATGATGCATAAAGTAGCCAATATGATATCTCAGGTGGATAAGTCATACACTCAGAAACCCAAGGAAAAACCTCAACCTTTGGATGTAGTGTGTGTGCATGTGAGAGAAGAAATAAGGAGAATTATAGGTGAGTCTAGACCATTGAACAATGGTTCATTATGAAGTTTAACCATAAGGCACACCAAGAAAATAAATAATGCACACTCAATCATTACAATGTATCATAAATTTGTTGTAGGTAAGGCAGAACATCACATGTAATCCATGGCATCATGAATATGACTCATCGTGTATACACAAATTCCCACATAAATCATGGCACCCTCACAATAATGGCATCATCAATTGGCACAAATAATAGGCACAATATCTGGCACTGAGCAAGTTGTAGATAAAAACACTGAATGAAAAAAAATGGAGGCATCTGGACATGATGAAAATCACATCTCTCTCTGAAAACCACGGTTCTCGTGACCATAGTCATGTGCAATCTGCATACTGGGATCCCATACAATAAATGGGGTAACAGTCCCAAAAAAGTGTTTATAACCCTAGTTTCAAATCAGAAATAACCCTAAAAACAACATTGGATAGGGAATGAAGAGTCACACTGGCTCTAATACCATGTTGAAGTCATAGATCTATAGTGACAACTTTAACAAACCCTAATCCAACCAAGTAAAACACTTCATATTTATAACAACACTAATCAAAAGTATATCATACCAATAGAAGTGCATAAGATAATAAGATAAGATAAGATAAGATAATTTTATTAATGTCCAACTAAATACCACTAAAGTAGGTCAATGGGACTGCTAACAAAAAAGATGTCAATACAAAGTGGGAGAACTAAAGTGGAAACTATATCAAGCATAATGCATAAGTAAAGTATGAATCTAATCTAAATCCTAGGAAGTAAGTTATGAGAATGGAGAATCTATCCAGGAGAGAGATGTACAAAATAGATGGATCTAAGAGCTAGAATATCATGTTCCATTGGCACCATCTCTCTTGACATCTGAGGTAGAATGGAGAAATCTCAAAATAGGGGGTTGTCTAGATGAAGAAATGGAAGAGAAGCTAGAATATGTACAGTGCTACTGCTTGGAAAAGGTGGCCCATCGCTAGGGTCTAGATGATATTTTCTAACCGCTTCTATGGGATCTAGACCGACAATATCAGTGGGGTCTCACTAAAATAGTCCTTCGAGACCACTCTGATCCGGGGTCAGAGGCAAGGCTATTGTCGGTTGGTCTCTTGGTGGCCTTAGTAGATGGGAGCATCGTAAAAAAAAAAAGTGATTTTTGAGTGGAAGCTAGTCCCGGATGTGGCCATATGGTAATGGTGCAGAGTTGGAAGGCCTCCTGCATGTATATAAGTCCAGACATCTCTAGTCAAGGTACTTGAAGAATATGGATAGGTCTGAATATCTCTAATGACAATGGAACCACCCTCAAATATAATAGTATATGGGGCAACAGAAGATGAAGTACTCCTTAGTATCAACCTCCCAAAGATGGCACAGTTGGAAAATCCTATCTAATGGGTCAATCTGGTGATCTACATCTACCCGAAGTCTATGTGAACCCACTCTAAACTGACCAAGGGGAATACGAAGAACATAAATCCAATGGTAGAGTGTGTAATAGGGTCAGACAATGATCCCATCTCTCAAATCCATGAAGTGACCAATGTAGAAAGCCATATTCAGATGTAACCCCCCCTTAGAGTTTATCCAAGTGACCTGTACAAACTACCTATAAATATCACCTCAGATGATTCTAATCAACTCTTGCCTAAGAGGTAGGAGGTGGCCAGGCACATCAAGAGAGTATCTAAATTGAGGAATCCAGTCTATCACAATGCCTACAAACTCCAAAAGATTAGAGACCCCTTCATGCCAACAACAAGTACAACTCGGAGGGTTGGCTAAGGCAATGGAATCCAAAGAGAAATAGGCCAAGTATGGATACTGCTCTCGTCCCTTCGTCAAGTCAACATATCTTTAAAGGTGATGTAGGAGTGAGACAAGATTGAACTCAATCTCAAGATGGAAGGACAAGGCACCAAACTCTAAAGGATGATGGGATAAGGGACTTCCTGCTTGCATCTGATGATGCACCTAAGGAATGCACTCTCTTTATTGAGTCCCAATCTGACTCTAGCAAAACAAGTCTCCAAACCTTTGAACCATAAAGAACTGTAGGACGAACAAGGGTGTCCATGAGATACATCTTAGAAGATATATCCTGAAAGTGGTTCCAAAAACACTATCTTGAAAATGGCTAAGGATCAATAGCCCTTATTGATCCAATGCTGAAGGCAATGCTGCAGACTAAAGTGAGGTCCTATGAACTATAACCCCAAGTAGGTGTAAAGGTTCCCCTCATCAAAGAGGACAGTGGTCTCATATGGGTTGGGGGAAGGAGGGGTTGAGAAGGGGGGAAAACCCAAAGGGAGAAAGAGAGAAGAGCATGGTGGACTAAGGGGATGTGGTTTACCAAGGTGATGAATAAAGGGAAGCAGGTCTTGGCTAGATAGGACATAATCCACTACATGCACACCTCTTCCATGAGGTAGGCAAAGAAGCGAGAATTTGAGAGGCATGGGAGACCATTCAAGATAAATAGCTCATGATATTATCCAAGGTGAAGGAGGTGCCTTCCATTCCCTTGATTAAGCCCCATATGATTTATTAAGCCCCAAAAAATCATCAGACATCTAGTGAAATCCCACTAAATTTGGGTTTATCTCCTAAACATAGAACATGTCATGAGAGCATTCATGGAGAGGAAGTTGAAGAGCTCTGGTGCAGGCCTTGAAGTCACCCAATAAGATGACCTCCCCAACATTGAGTATCGAATGATGCCAACATAAAAATCCATATATGGGCCCTCGACTGAATCACTGTGAATAGCGAACTTAGAAGAGGCTAGGAGGAAGTAGTAGACTGCAATGTAGATATCTCTAGGGAGAGTGGCTAAACTGCTAATCCAAATCCACATGAATATGGAAAACTCATTCAACGATACTAGAGAAACCCAACCCTAGAGGGAATCCCTGGTTAGACAAGCCATTGCTCCTAAACCTCTGACACCACCTAAGATTTGGTCTTCTATCGGCAAGCGAAAATCTAGTGAGAAATTGCTATATATGGTAGTGGTCAGACATGGCTTACATGGGTCTCAATAATAAAGAGGATGTCTAGTGAACAAAGAACATCATAAATCATGCTGGACAATAACCAAAATGATCCATTATCGTTCCAACACCCTACTTAAATACCCGAGCCATGTCACCTCATTCAAGCCCGTGATTTAGAGAACCTAAGACGAGAATACCTAGGGAGTGGGGAATCCCGAATGATGGCACTGAGATCTCTAATGACTGTCTCTTTTCCTAATTGATTGGAAGAGACTTTCCTTTATGTGTCTTTGTTGGTGTAATTACATATATAATATTCCATTAGGAGCTCCTTTGATATGGAGAAGGTAAGGAGACTATGAATAGAAAAATATGTGTGGAAGGGGGCTATTTTTATGGGGGAAAGAACCCAACTTTATGGATTTGTTGTAGGAGGATTTTCTCAATCTAAATTTCATATCCAGTAGTTTAAACCACTCGGAAATCCCTTACAGTAAGGAAGGAAGAGAGGAGAAGGAAATCCAGAATGAACGATTGTTTGAAACTCGTACTTTTACTGATTTTATCACTTATTTGGTTATATTAAGACAAGGGGGAAGAAGGGAAAGAATCTAGATTAGGTCCTCTCCCTGTGGTCGAGCTTGCTTGTGCATCCTTCAATTACTTCTTATTGTAGGGTGACTAAATTCACGTTAGTAATATAAACAGATCTAATTTCATACTCGTTTGTTCATAAGGGAAAATGAGGCTTCCCTTCTGGAGAAGAAAATAAGACGGTATGATGGCTTAACTTCTAGAATATCCTTTTCTAGGATCAATGGAAGAGTTACAAGGTTCAATTCCTTGGTACTATGCTTGTCTGGCTTTCTTTTATTCATAACAAAGGTTCTCACCGGCACTCGAAAAGACAAGAAATAACTCTACCTGACACGAAGAGAAGTAATTCATTTTGTTTGGTAGGTGAAAATGACGGTTAGGAGGTTCCAATTACTTGTTTTCCGTCAAATGCCTAAAACTCTTTCAATGTGACAATTTGGTATATTTTATGTATAGTTATTTGTATCCATAATTATGTATATAATGAGTATGATCAAAAAGTTAGGAGGAATTGGAAACAAGGCTCCCTTGAGAGAAGTATATTAGAGGCAGTTTTAGAACCCATCCTTCCCACCCCGATTAGGTCATTTTCGTACTTAATTGATTGGTCAGTCAGTCTTTTTGGCTCCCCGATCAGTGAGGTAAGTATGAGAACAACTCCATGATTTATGAGGTTAGTATTATCATGACTTTCTGATCAATAAGGTAATCATGATAATTACTAATTGATTGGTAAGGTAAGTATTAGAACGACTTTACAATTGACTAGTCGTACATTCACGTTAGTAATAGAAATAGACGATTCTCCACTTCCACTTCTCCGCTTCTCCATTTTCGTTAGCATCATAGGTGGAAGGAGTGTATTATTAGTAGAAAAGTTGGGGGTGGGGAATTAGGGGGGAAGGATACGATCAGAGGAAATAATTCCATGGATTGTGTGTATCGTACCGATGATGTAATTGTTCTAATATGTTAACACACTTATCTACAAACTAGTAACTTTCCTCGCACTTCATTATAGGTGCCTCAAGGAAATAACTTCTAGTTCATTTTCTTACCTTCCCAAATCTAGATGAAGTAAACCTGTAAAGCACACTCGATATCCTACAAAATACGATCTACTTCACAAATAAACTTTTCTAGCAAGCTTTATGACCAGTGCCTTTGGAGTCAAACAATGTAAGTAAAAGACAAGAACAAAAACCAGTTATATATGAAAAGGATTAGGAGATAATTATGAAGTACAAGTTATGAAATGAGATGAGCTACTACTGTAATATCAAAACCAACACTTGAAAGTCACTCAAAATGTAAGAAAACCACAATTAGTGCATAAGAGTGATAATACCTAGCACAAACACACAACGAATGTTTTACCTCTTTAACCACTTTGTAATATGAAAGGAAAGGACAATCTCAAGGCTGTCCAATGATTTAAGATATGGTTTATGGCTGAAACAAGTTGGAAAAACCATATTTGAAGGAGGAAAGGACCACCCAAGAGTGTCTAAAGACACTAGGTACAAGGGGGCTTTATTTCCTTGAGTTGTAGGGCTTCCGAGATCTGGTTTATATGGATGTAAATGAAATTGCCGATCTGAAAATGAACCTAAATCACCCACAAAATGTTATAATAAACCTTCAAGCACCACAACAAGAGGGAGATTTTTCCTTATTAGGGATAGAGATACAATATTGAGCACAAACCCTAGAAAATAGTGTCTAGAAAAGAGGTATAACTGTTATCACTGAAATTTCATCCACAAATGGTTACAGGATTCCAACATCATCAAACAGTTATGAGGTCACCCATGGACCAAAATTACCACAAAAGCATTTCCAAAAGGTCCAAAACTATACAACCAGTTATAAAATTAAAGTGCGCTATGACTACATAGGGTGCACACGCACATGCGCTATCCAGAAACGCGCACATGCGCATGATGCGCGAATGTGGTCGCTAAAATCCACGCACATCTGAGAACGACACATTTATGAGATTGGTCGGCCTCCCACCCACTTCTGGTTCAACTTCCAAGTTGATTTGACACCCAAATCTCGGCTGAATCCGACTGGGTGGCTGGTTAAAGACCTAAAAATGCCCTAAATAACTTCTTTTCACACTATAAGCTGGTTGCACAATACCTCAAAGAGGTGATACAAAACAAGGCCATGGGTGCACTTCATTTTCAAGGAATTCATTAGCAAAGTTATGCTGTTGCTATTCTCTTGAGGAATCCTCTATTCTCATCAAGAGTATACTAGCACCATTACATTAGGCAATCCATCTCACCTCTTGAGTGGATTACTTTGGGATTCTTTCACCATTTCATTCAAAGTTGTAAGAAAAGCTTAGTTGTGGGGGTCCAAGAGCCCTCCCTTGGAGGAAGAAGGGACCCAAAGTCCTCTTTCTTCTTGGTGTTTTCTTTCACTAATATAATCCTTGCCATTGGTGACATGAGTCTTATTGGTTTTTTGTTCTTATGTCCTTATCCTCAATAGTTTAGTTGTTCTTTTATTTCTTAGTTTAATTCTTAGTTGTTCTTTTATGTTTCTTTCTCTAACCCTTTTCCTTTACAGTTGTCTTGCTTAGTTAACCCAACTAAGCTTGTAAGCACCTCTGTTTTTCTTATTTAGGTGACAAAAGAGGCACAACAGATTGATGACTCCACTAGGGAAAGGTATCAATTTCCTACCCCATTTGGGTTTTTATAGTTCTTATTTTAGTTTATTTAACCTGCAGGTACCTTAACCGGCCCAAGACGACCTGCAAAAGATCCAATTCAAAGTTGAATTGAGAGAATTCCATCTGGAATTTTCTTCATATGCCCCCCTAGCCAACTTCCTCACAAGGGGGAAGTACCAACCCACCTAGCCCCCCTCAAGGGTCAGGTTCACAGAACACTCACACCATGGTTGGAACTAATCCTCCGCCCCAACTACATATGCCATATTTGGCCTCTCTTAACATACCGGATCTAAGCAAACTCAAAAATGATCCTATATTGCATGACCCCACATGGCCTGCAATGCCTACCAAACTACTTTCAGACATCCCCAATTTTGAAGGAAAGGCAGGAGATGACCTTGTCAACCATGTCATGACTTTCCACTTATGGTGCTCTTCCAACAACATTATGGATGATTCCATCCGATTACGATTATTTCAACGTACACTCACTGGCCCATCAGCCAAATGGTATGTAGACGAAAAATCGGGGTCCCATGCGACTTTCGAGTCCTTGGCCAAAGAATTTTTAACCTTCTTCCAATTACCAATCTGCCATGATAATGGTCTTGAACTACTCTCTAATTTCAAACAAACCTCAGCCACACATATCATTGATCACATTCATGAGTGGCATAGACGACGTAGTTTGTGCAAAGCTGAAACCACCAAACAACAGTGTCTTGACTGGTTTCTCAGATCACTTGTCTCTCTCCTCGGTAAAGATGTAGCTTCCACCTTTCCTCAATCCGAAGAAGAAGCCATCAGTAAGGATCAACAATATGCCCTCATATATTCACAATCAGGGTACTTATACACAGTACTTCCTGATCTCCCAAAACTCGTACCATTTGGTCAAGACAAACCCGGGATGTCTCACTCAGTAGACGGATTGATTGGTAATACCACACACCACCGTCCTCAACCCCAACCACCACCAATGTATGGAACACCTCAATATCCATCGGCATATGGGGGAAACTCTTATTACCCCCCACCCCCTTATCAACAACCATAC